>JAQGBQ010000394.1:0-23281 GCA_034698485.1 Vertagopus arboreus | reverse complement strand
TAGTCCTTCTTCAGCAGCTTAGTTTAAAACATTCAAAGCATTTAGTCCACAAGATTATTATTTTGTCCAAAGTACAAAATTTCTTTTTCATACAGTTAAAAGTTCAATTCGCGTTGGACTATAGAAAGTAGAGTAAACGAAACTTAACTTTAATTTTGTAATTTTACAGTCTTTGTGAATTGCTAGTTAACATACCGAGATATTTTTGTCATGCATTTCACAAATCACTTCATCTTAATAATATTAGTTAACTCAATAAGTTACTGCTTTTGTGCAAGGATTGTAAATTTAAACTTTTATTTATCCTTTTTTAAACATTGTTTTGTGCACTTAGTAAACTACGAAGGAATTGACTTTTTGCCACTCGAAACTCCGGTGGTGTTATCTCGCTACAGCGGAATCTATGATGAGTATAATCGTCTGGACATATATTTCCCATATGGTGACATTACAACTAACACTACAATGATAAACATTCAATGGTCACAAACGACCATGCGATGTCCATTTTTACCTTGACCCTGACATTGGACCATCGTACAATACGAGCGACTCTCAAGAATTCTTTTTGAACCTATTCGAACTACGAATACCAACTGAATATTATTTATTCTATAGAACGGGCGAGTGGGATATTAACAGATTAATACATTCCCGAAAATTATATCACGTTCTAGTAACTGATACTCACAATGATAATGACAAACAGTCATGGAATTTCCGAATATCAAAAATTCTATACGATATTCCAGTGTCGGATTCATTCATATTTCAAACCGCAACAGATAGCAGTACAGACATTAGAATAATTTCAACCGAAATTGGCTGCAAGTTATGCAATGATCGACACATATCATTTGACTTAAATTGCAATACTTCTGTTGAACAAGAATTGAGCAATTTAAACCATAGAAAATATACAAAAAACTATCATAATATAAAACGTAAACTGGACGATTTTCGAATTATGTCTGAACAGATTAACAAACTTCTGCAGAGATATGACAACATCGTGCCATTTAGAGGACTGAAAGATATAGAGAAAATTAAGGTTTTTTCTATTGAAGTAATCCTTTATGCTCTGATCTTCCCGAATATTACATTCTGCAAAAAGAGTTGACTTTAATGTGTATAAAGAATTTGTATTTATAATACAGATTGATGATTACAAGTTCATTGCGTGTGGTCAAATTACGAGTGCACAAATATCATTCAAAGGCTTGATTTCAGCATTCGAATTTCGCGCTTGGATTTTAATAGCTTGTACATACGTTGGAATTCGGATCATTTATTTTGTATTGACGTTGTCCACCAAAAAATCGCAGAGTCCTTATATTGAAATTGTTGACAGCTTGAATATTCTGGTGGAACAAGAAGATTCAATTGCTAGCAACAAAGCAGAAATAAATGCCATGTACTTCATTTGGGGCCCTGCGATTATTGTTGCAGTTTTGTTGAGCAATTTATATAAAGGAGATAGTATTAGTGCTCTCACGGCCCCACTACCACTTTTACCACTTACCAAATTTAGTCAGCTTTTTCACTACAATTATGACATTTTTACTCCATTCAGTTCCAGTCGTTCTGCTTACACAGATTTAATAAACCTAATTTTTCACCCTAATGCTCTGCCATTTATACTTAAAAAGGAAAAGGTTTCCGAACCCGAATATCTCCAGGGACGGACAGAATTTTTTGAGCTTCAAAGAACCAATGATCATTTTAAAAATAAAACCAAAGCCATACAAGGGAACATACGATTTGATTCTAAAGAAATGCTACACAAGAGTCAAAATGGTCTAAGCTCTCCTCGGTTTCTTAACTTTTTGAATAACTGCAACAACAGAGCTATAGTAAGCTGGACCTCACACCTGGACAAAATAGAAGCTGAGACGAGAAAAAATCACGAAAAAAAAGCCGGTTACATTTCAATTGGGAAGGAAGTATTATATCAAAAACCGGTTGGTTGGCAGATAACTTCTTGGAAAGACCCAATAAAGTTTCAAAAGCTCCTGGCACTTCCTGGCACTTATGGGACGAAACAGTCATAAATTAAGCTCCAAGGAAGCAAAGCCTCTTCGCCTAAAAGGAAACATGATTACAATATTTGTTGCATTTTTCATAGGGCATGGAATTAGCTCAATAATTTGTTCAATTGAATATCTTTATGCTATATTTTAGCATTTATACGCAAAAAGTCGGCTGCAAAGAAAATGAAAATGTCTGCAAGTGTAATACTAGATAAATAAGTTTGATTTTAAGATTATAGCTTTAAGCAAGGTCTGCATTTTAAAAAAATAAATAAAAAAAATAATGGCACAAAATCACCAAATAATATACTACCATATAAATAACTATGAGAAATCAAACATAATTCGAACTAATAAAAATCCCGAAGAAGTTGAAGTGATTGGTTTTTTAATGCATTGAAATTAAAATTTTATCAATCTTCCGTTTTTAAATTTTTTTTTACAATATTTCAAATAAAATTTAAAAAATAAAAATATACAGTGCAGAACTAATAGCCTAACCCCTTTTAGATTGTTTAGGCCATTTTAGTTCAATAGCAAACGAACACAAGTTTATGCCTATTATAACTATTAATTAAAAGCTATTAAAATTATAATTACAACAAAGTTCTAAACGTTAAAATGAATTAATATTTGCTTCACCACGAAAATTGGAGACATACTAAAAATGATGTATGAAAAAAATGTACAAATTACGTTTTTTTTTCAAATATTTCTATTCGTGAATTTTGATGCAATTCGATTATACAGTTCATGAAATAAACAAGTTAACTAGATTGGTCACTTTACAGATGCCATTTTTTATCAAGATTAAATTCATATGCTAATATTCATGGTCATACCTCATATACACAAAAATTAATATGCTTTAAATAAACGTGTTTTGAGCTGGTAATTAAAGGTTATTTAATTGTGATTTTTCTGTTCAAGATTTTATATAAAGGGGAGCAAAAATTAAAAAAAAACTTATAAATAATATACAAACGTACGTATGTATTTATGTACTTTAAAATCCTCTGGATTCACCAAAATAGAATATTTTTACAAAAATTTGTCTGCTGATAATAAACCTATTTTAATTTAATTTGTTTTTGCCAGTTTTTTAATTACAGATAATTAACATATTGTGCAACCGCTAAATTAACCTGACTACTTGCATATGTCATGTTTCTAACACTGCAGACACATAACAATTACTTAAATACAAATTACTTTCTGCAAGTAATATAAAACTCAAATCAATCCACCTCCTTCTAAATTCTTGGAAGTAAATACAATACATATTAATTCATATGATCTCTTAACTTGCAATTCTTAAATTTTATTTTATAATTTTTATTCCACTTTCCATCACCTTAGTTCTCCGGCTTTTTCGCACAGCATTTTATTCAATCGGTTTAAAAAATAAAGTAAAGTCCGTGTGTTCTATTTCTAACTTAGAAGATTTTTTTTTAAATTGCACAAGTATGCACAGTTGCAATTATTACCTAACCTTAATCGCTTCCAAATGCGTTCAGGTTACCCAACCTATCCTGGACCAGTTATTTTGAATAGCTACTTGAAAGAAACAAATTAAAGATAAAGCAATTGATACAATATAAATATAGAAAACTGTTTGAATAGAGCCACTTAACGCTAAAGGCTCAACTACTTAAAATTCATGCTTTGCGGTTTCTTTCAAAGTAAAATTCAACCGATCTCTATATTCTAACAAAGCAAAATATTCGGATATTTTTTCGTAAATCACTGAACAAATCAATGCTTTTAAATTTTTAGCTACCCGTGAATCCCCTTGGCTTTCAAATGCCCAGGCTAGCAATGCGCTCAAAAATTTATCTTTTCCCGTGATAAAATTGATCCAAGGATAATGTTTAGAAAGATAATTCATTTCATTTCTAACCACAGTAGAATAATCGACATAAGCAACCTTGTTACATTCTGTCAATTCTTTTTCAATTGCTGATTTCACGTTTACTGCTCCATCGCTGAATAAATATTTTGGGGCAACTACCTTCCGAGGGTTAAATAAATGCAAAGCTAAAGGCTCTTGAGTATTTTCAAATTTTGGAGGTTTTTCATTAGTCTTATAAGTCCGAAAGAAGATCGCATACTCAACGAGTGACAAATCAAATGTGTAGTTACTCTTCCAAACCGGTCGGCTGACTTTTCTTGAAGACAGAATTCTAAAAAAAAGTTTATGTTAAGTTAATTGTTTATTATAAGCAGTTGTTGTTAATTGTTTATTTATGTTTCAAATCTACCTGAAATTGTTGTCGTGCTTAAACGGTTTTCTAGTCCAATCGTATTTCCAACTTGTAGCAGAAGTCTGTGTAGCCAAGTAGGTGTCTGTCCAAAGTGTTCTGTTGCAAATGTTATACGGGTAGCAGGTCATGTTTGTCAGATTTTGAAATGAATCGATACTTTCATACGGCCAGGCAGCAGTTAAGCCAGTAATTGCTAGACTAATATAACCATTCGTAAGAACTAGCCCGCCTAACGCCCAAAATACGTACACCAACCTATAAGGAAATTTATTTAGCAACTTTTCAGGCACGGGATATGCCTCTTCTATCAACGTTGATAGAACAAAAAAATAAGGTGAGAACGGGAGTTCAAATTTCAGGATCTTTTTAATATAAAGATGAAGTAAAACTGCCATGACAAACATAGATAGAAGTAAAATCAGCCAAAGATTTGATTGAAATGGCTGCACATAAAAATAAAAACTAAGCTCTTTTTCAGCATAGCAAGTTAAAAAAATATATTCCGAATATTTAAAGAATGTGTTAATGTCGCCTCCGTAGAACCTGTCCTGCCGCTGGTCAAATAAAATGGACGGTCGGTTGTTATAAAAAACCAACGATTGTGAACAATTGTAGCGACAGTTATTAACTGTTGTATTTGATTTTTGAAGAATTGTAGCAAGCAAATGCTAATTGACATTTATACCCGAATGTCTCAAAGGTAGTCGGAATAAATTTAAATCGCCATTGATTTGAATATCTTTCTGTGAAACGCCAGTGACCTTCCACTCCTTAGCAGTAACTGTTCCGTGCAGTTGTTTAAATTTCTCAACATTTTCAATAAAGCTTGATTCTATTGCAATGAATTTGACTCCTTCACTGACGCAATATGCACACACATAAAATGATTTTTGTTCAATTGTAGTAACAGCTTCACTGAGCTCCAAAACACGGATACCAAGGTGGTCGAGTGTATTGCTCCTGCTGAAAAATGCTTTTCAGAACCTTAACTAATTTAACACCGGATAAAGTAGTTATAAAAAGGTAATAACGACCTACCGCGCCTAAAATAGAATAGTCTATGCTGTATGATGGGTGATAAATTAGCACATCTTTGGTTTCTCGGAGTGCATATCGGACCTTGTTTATCAATTGATTATCATCAGTAGTCTTTGGAAAGAATTAATGACAAAGATACAATTAATTCCTTTGGTTTTGATAGAATGGAAGCCGCGTTTGTTGCTTCGTACAGGGACAATTGTAATTGGGTTGTTTATCACCGGCTCTAAATCTATTTGGTCACCAGCAAGATGTAGGTGGCAGTTTTGGATGGTATTTATTACTCTTATTACTTCTGCAGCAGTTTTTAGTTCAACCGGGTCATAAATTACTGCGCTAACTAAATGGTTTAGTAGTAGATTAACGCTGAGAATAAATTCAGGGAAATATTTCATATTGATAAGATTCGTTTTTATAATTATCAAAGGATGTTGTGAACTATTTAAATTTAGTTTTATATTTCTTTGTTTGGTTGAATTTTAGTTATTCTACTACCAGTAGCTTTTACTAACATGTTATGGGCCGAAAGAGTTGAAATGGAATGACTCGTTGGAATCTTGTTCACCTTCGTTTGAAAAAAAATAATTAATTATTCAAACATCCTGTTCTCCTTGACTGAAAAACAAATAAATATTCAAAAGCTTTCGCCTCAACTCAAAATCATGTATGTATATGGTACTATATGTTTTATCACACCAAACTAGCCAAAATGTCGTGACCTTGTGTGTCTACTAGAGTCATGCCACGAGTCCACGACATGAGCATGTCATGACCAATGAGCTATATTATAAGGAGAACCCGTATATCCATATCTTCCCAAAGTTAAAAGTGTCAAAGCCGGTTTAAGAGACCGTTGCTTACTTTCAGCCATTTAATGTTATACTATCTTTTTAACTCATTTAATAAAATTAATTCTAGGGACTCTTTCAATTACAATGGGTATAAATCTATGGTTTGCCCCACAAATTTCTGAGCATTGACCAAAATATACCCCGGGGCGGGTTGAGTAAAAATTTACTTGGTTAAGGCGTCCGGGCACAGCGTCAGCCTTAACTCCTAAGGATGGGACAGTTCATGAGTGAAGGACATCCGCAGCTGTGATTAAAGTTCGTACTTGGGCATTAGTTGGCACAACTGTTCGGTTATCTCCTATCAACTAAGAAATCCATTCCATGAAATGTCTGTCCATGAAATTAATCTCTGTATTCAAGTCTAGTTTGTCATATATCAGATTAATATGACATCCCTCAAGATTGTTTATTATCCATGCGATTTTATCCGGAATTTCAATTCCTTCATCGATAAATGTTTTGCTTTCAGTTAATTTCAGAAACGAAATAACCAAGAGTATGTTTAACAAGTTCATGGTGTTGCTTTAAATTTTGTAGAACCGAGACAATTTTTAATACACAGCTTGGATTTAAAATTGATACTGAGAAATATCGAATCGAAATTTCATCACAAAAAGTTTCGGACTGAAATCTACCATTAGACTGTTTTATCTACGTCAGACAGCGTTAAGTAAATAAGTCGTTCGTTTCAGGATAAAATACTTTGGCTGATAAAATATCTACGTGGCAAAAAGAAGGAAGCCAAATGGTAAACGAAATATTGAATGTAAATCGTACAAATCCACTAATTCGACTGTGATGACATTTCTAGATCTGCCAATTCAGGCTTAGTATTTTTATAAAGAGTTGAAGATCAAAAATTGCATCAAAATTAACTAAAAAAATTCTCGATCGAAAACCATGCATGAATATCGGCAGATAAAAATCAATAAATCCGTCATTTTCAATTTACCTCGGAATATTGTATAGGATATTTTTCTGCCAATTTGCATATAAAAAATTGAAGTTGCTATAAAGTTTTTGAGAATTTTATTCATTGTGTGCAAGTTAAAATAAAAGGGGCAAAAAACTGTTTTTGACACCACATTTTGCTCTGTAGCTCCCGTATTATATGACTGATCATGATGATAGCTAAGGAATTTCATAAATTATGTTAAAGAATAGCTATTTCAAATTTTTAGCTCTCTAGCTCAAAAATTGACTAAAAGAGCAAACCGATATTAAAATGTTTTTTTTTAATCTGACGTTATAAATATTTTGCAATTTCTAGGCGTTATTAGAACATTGCCTTTTTCATAATTCAAAGGACTTTCACTAGTCTAAAAACTACTCCAAGAAGCTACGAAGGGCCCGTTTTTAACACGCTAAATGAATAAGCCCATTAGGGTCAACCAACACTAACCAATCCATGGAACACAATGTTCCAAAATGCTGATTTGACTAAATTTAATGATTCGGTGTTAATTTTGTAAAAACCCGCATGGGTAATCCACAGTTATACCCTACTTGATCTGTTTCTATGTGGACTATAAAATATTGTCTTTTGGAACATTTGTTTCTTTTCGTCAAAGAGTATGAATACAATATGTGGTAAATTTAGGACAATTTTCCATAGCAACCCCCATGGGTCAGCCCCCCCCCGGGTCAACCCTTCGACCGATTTGACCCATCTTCGAACTTAGCCTCAGTTTGTAGTCAAAGATCGTGTGTGCAAAATTTGACAACGATCCGTCAACTCTGTCGGCTGTAATCGGTGTTACAGACAGACTGACACACAGACATGGCATCCCTATAAGCCGTTAAAGAACGGGCTAAAAACTAACTTTCACCAAGGTAATATTTTCATGCAATATAAATTTCAGTACACGTCAGTGATCGAGAATACAACCTTAGTTTTTCGAATTTTTCGCACAGCATTTTATTGGGTGTTTTTTTTAAAAAAAAGTAAAGTATGTGGGTTATTCAGTGTTATATACAGTCTTGCTCCTGGTTTCCACGCCTCAATAGTAGCAAAATGTAAGCTGGAAAATGTTAAAGTCAAGAAACGGTTAAATTTTAGTTATTCCACTACAAACAACTTTCACTAAGACGTTAGGGGCCGAAATTTTTCAAATAGAATGACTCATTGGAATCTTGTTCATATACATATACATGTATATGATACATATACTGCCATGTACATGGTAGTATATGTTTTTTTAAAACAAACCAGCCAAAAACTCGTGACCTTATGTGTCTACTAAAGTCATACCACGAAACAGAATAAAAATCGATGTAAGTTGGTCGATCAATATATAGATTTTATGCTGCTACAGGAAAATGATTAAATTATTCAATACCTTGTGTCGACATCCAGCGATGCTATAGCGAAAACATGTAAATCCATATCGTCTCTCTGTTAAAAAAGTGTCAGCCGCGATTATGAACCAAGAAGTCTTGAAGAACATAATAGAATTTGTTATCAAAGATTAGAATCAATAAAGAAAATACGATGATTTCGAGGTAAAGGCAAAGCAGAAATTGTAGGATATGTCAAACCCACAAACTACCCAATCAGGTAACCCTTTTGGATGGATTTTTTATGAATGTAATTTTAAGAGCTGAAATTATGCATTGTAGCCAAATTTCCTAGATTCTTTGCATATGTGTATTAAATATTTATACAGTTGTAGAGGGAAACTTGGAAACCCCGTTTTAATATTGCAATTGATGCAGGTCACAAGTGGAGGGCAGTTATAACAAATATTGTATTGTTGGGCTAAAAAAAGTGCTGAAAGGTAAAATTGATAGATGCTGAAGTTTTTTGTCGAGTAGACAGAAATAGCAGAAAGTATTGCTAAAGAGAACAAGTTTGACCTTATAGGCAATCGAAGAACGGATACCGACTTCGATATTTTACAACAGAAACTCAAGCTATAGCAGTCAATCGAATATTTTACTTGACATTCGGATACAATCTTTTTTCGAAATCAATTACTTGTTCAGTAATTAATGCGGTGAAAATCTACGGATTTCGAAACCCATTTCATTTTGTTACAATTTTTAGAACGAAATTCTGACTCAATTGGTGAATTATGTCTTACTTTTCAATCCAACCCACTTTGAAACTACATGCTATGGAGATTTTCAATGCATTTATAATAAATAACTTGATTATGATTTTATTTTGGAATTCATGAAGTAAATAAATTTATTAATTAATAACTGTTCCAATAGTAAATTGTGGTTTTTATTCCAAAATTACACGTGAGAATTTTACACAGGTTTTCAACACATTCATATTTTCACAAAAGTAAATATGCTTTGACTAAATTGTACCTTTGTTTTGAATTTACAATGAAAGCTATTTTAATTTAACTTGCTCTAAATCTTCAAATTATTTATTAGCTACCATTGCAAGTGGAAACAATCGTTTTTATTTTTACTCAAAACTATTATAATTTTTAACACCTTTTTTTAAGACGTTATGAGAAATAAAGTGCACTTCGAACTTAAAACGCGTACTAAATGTTCAGATTAAAACACCGTTGCGACCGGTTTCTGTATTCATCATCAGGCTTAGGTGGATGAATCTGGTTTACAAAGTATAAAAATTATACAAATAAACATAAGGACTTTTTATCCTTCTTTCTAGAATATAATAATATGACTTTGGATTTTCTATAGTATACGGTAGAAAAAAGAGCCATCAATGAGTGATTACGCTCCTAAAAACAATTCGCACCTCAATGAAACCTAAATAACAAAAACTGTGATGACTTTAGGCAAACCATTAAGTTTCTCAATAACAGTGGTATTAACCCCAAAAAGGCCGGAGTCACCCGATCCAAGAAGGTATATTTTTTGGAGATTATCAAAAATCCCATCATCGCAACAGATACATAATTCTGAACTCATAATCTTAAAATTTTGAACTCTCAAAACCTCAATGGACTTGGGCAAATCAATTAAATTCTGTATAAAATAATCACCCCATCTGTACTTACTAATGTTTAATCTTCTAAGCCTCTCACACTTTTGTAGGACAAAAATATCGAGAGATTTATTTTTTTCAATGATATTATCCGGTAGCAGAGTTATATCTATAGAGACGAGTGTCTGGAAACTTTTTGAAACAATCTGGGCAATTAAATCCCACTCGAATCGAGCCAGTTTTATCTGAATTTCTTCTAATTTTGTTTGATTTGTACACAAATCTTCCCACAAACCTAAGGCTAGTCCTCCACAATTATTTGTAAAGGAGATTTTCTTTAGATTTTTAATTTTTTTAAAAGTAATTTTTTCAAAGTCAGAGGGCAGTAATAAAAAATCTTTACTTGTTGTGGTGGTCAAGGTTGAGAGGGTAAAATCAATTGATTCCAAACTAGCTGAGTTGACAGCAATAACTGAAAGGATTGCTGAAGAGAATCGTTTTGACACTATAGGCTTTTTGATATTGTATACCAAATGGACTCCGAAAGTCTTTAAATTTGGCTTTACAGAGTCTCTTACAAGATAATTAAACATTGACATTGCTTGGTCCAGATGGTCAAATTTTCCTCCAACTCCTGTATTGATGTATACCTTCAGACTTTTTAAGTTTTTGAAATGTAAAATCCTATTTGTTTCCGAATTGTACCGTAAAATCGATGAGGTTAAATATAAGTCTAAGGTCTGAACATTCTATAACAAGTCGGTAGAAATTGAAAGGAGCTATGTCGGTAGAGACGAATATCAAATGTTGGACAAGGTTAGAATATTTGAATATTGTTGGGGTATCAATTGAGGTCATAAAATGTGAGATGTAACAAGTTTTGACCCGAAGTTCCAGAATTCTCTGAACGGTTAAAATGTCCCTCAAATTATCGTTTATTGTGACTGTGCAGTCGAAAAAGTTGTCGATGTCGTCTCGGCAATTGTGGCTTAAATTACGAAAGTCCATTGCCTCTTTTTGCATCAGTTTGTTATAGGTTACTTTTCGTACCTGTAGAGTTTTACACAAAGAACCTTTAAAACAAATTTTTTAACCCTATTAATTTTTGAGATTTTTTCTGGAGACACGATTTTAAAAAATTGGTTTTTACATTTTTAAGTTCGAATTTTAAAAAGTTCTTGTTGAGTATTAAAGACTTAAGTTTAAAAAAATATCTCAGTATATTACAAATAGAAGGGTGTTCGGGATTTAAAGGATTATGAGAAGTGCGATGATCTAATAACAATAAAACATTTTCAAATATTTTAAACGTCAGATTCTTTAGGTACGTTTTTAATATTTTTAGCAATGTTCAGACCTTTTGCTCATAGATGCATTTTATAAAAATTGATTTAAATGTTTTTATTGGATTATATGAATACGATTTTTAAACAATTTAAATATTTGTTAGATGTGATTATTTTTTTTTAAATTTTAGCTACCGATTTTTATTAAAGCTCTATTTTGATAATAAGTTTATTTTTTTGAATTGACAAAGATATTAAAATAAAGAATGATTCAAACCTCTTTTGGTAGCAGAAATAAAGGAAAATATTCTTCAATCATTTCTATTTTCAACCATATGTAGTTTCTAAACTTTATAAAGTTACAGAAATGTATTTGTGTGGAATAAAAAACTATTTTAGGTTTTATTTTAATAACGTATTTAATTTTCTGTATACGCAATATAATGATAACTAATTTCGATAAATAAATTTTGTATTTTACCATAAGGCAGTTTGATAAGAAATATCCACCTTTGTTTGCTTCTCATTATCTGGAGATAACAAGGGAAATCAGCAGAACATTTGATATCAAAGTAAAATCAATTACCTCAAACATAACAAATAATTATTTCATGCTATGCTTGAATGAAGTAATAAATGTAAATTTGTTGTCTTTTATCCGTATCTACAATGTTAATTTTTTTAAAATTGCAACTCATTTATTATTTTTTAAACGTTGTTGTGTAATAAAAAAACGTTTTGTTAAAAATTCAAGATATAAAAAAAATTACTTTAAACCTTCAGTTTTGTTATACAAACTTTGCAAGACAATACATACAATATACAAAATGTACAGTCATGCTCCTGGTCTCGACGCCTCAATTATAGAGGATGTTGGCTGGGTTTGGCGGGAAAGTTTTTTCAAATTTGCCCTCCACTAGGTTCATTCACAGATCACAATTCAATTTGTTCAAATAATTTTAGAAGATTTTGAGGGAACTTCAGTTTTGCATAACCCTCTAACGTACACAGGGCCGTAGAATCTGAGTAAAAAACTCTGCATTTTCCAGCCTACATTTTGCTTGTATTCAGGCGCCGAGACCAGGAGCATGACTGAAAATGTATCCGTTAACTACTTTTAAATAATAATACGCAACGACAAAATGACTTTAAATAACAAAACTAGCAAATTATGACAAATAGATATTATTGAAATATAATACTGCATTAACTAAATATTTTCTAACAAGATTATCTTATAATAATAAATAACACGGCTAATTTGTTTAAATCCTTCCTTACTCCATAAATTACATAATTGTTTTAAATTGTTAACTCATCAAGCTACAAAATAGTACAACAATACACATTACAAGATATTTTTAGCACACACCGGTTAAAAATAAGAGAAACCTTAGTATGAAAAAGGTGCGTTGTTCCAAATCCAGCAATCAGTCGTTGAGCCTAAAAGAACATCCCATTTACTATCTGCAATAACATCTCTACGAAACAAGATTTCACGGAAACTACCTGCTTTTAAACCATTATATCCATATAATTTTGGCACCTTTTTTAACTCCTCTATTTCTTCTCTACTGCCCAAAAATTTGAGATCTGTGACAAAAACTGTGGAGACTTTAGGCAAACGCAACAGCTGTTCAATAACAGTAGCATTAACTCCGAAAACACCCGATTTACCAGATCCAAAAAGTAATATTTTTTTAAAATTTTAGAAAAACCCATCATCACAACAAGTAATTAATGCCTGACCCAAAATGCGAAAGTTCTGAACTCTCAAAGCTTCAATGGACTTGGGCAAATGGAATAAATTTTGTAGAAAATAACTATCATTATTTTGCCTTGTGTAGCTACTAATGCTTAGCATTTTAAGCACCAAACACTCTTTTAGAATGGAAATATCAATTAATTTATTTTTTTCCATTACAGTATCAGCATTCACAGTTACATCTATAGAGACAAGTGTATGGAAACTTTTTGAAACAATCTGGGCAATTAAATCCCACTCGAATCGAGACAGATTTAATTGAATTTCCTCTAATTTCATTTGATTTGTACACAAATCTTTCCACAAACCTAAGGCTAGTCCTTTACAGCTATTTGATAAGGAGGTTTTCTTGAGATTTTTAATTTTTTTAAAACCATTTTCCTCAAAATCGGATGGCAATAATAAAAAGTTTTGTATAGCTGGGCTGTTATAGCCATTGATGTTAAAATCGATAGATTCTAAGGTCGCCGAGTGGACCAAAATAGTAGAAAGGATTGCTAAAGAGAAGCCTTTTGATCTTATGGGATTTTTACTATCGTAATTCAATTTGACACTTAAAGTTTTTAAATTCGGTTTTAAAGAATCCCTTACGAGATGGTTAAACATTTGAATTTCTTGATTCAGGTGGTCATTTTTTTGCACAACTCCTATCTTGATTAGAACCTCTAGTTTTTTAAGGTTTTTAAAACCAAAAACATCATTTGTTTCTAAATTGTGCAATAAAATTGGTAGGGTCAGTTCTACAATTAAAGTCTTAAGATTTGCCGAACATTCTGTAAGAAGTCGGTAGAAATTTGAAGGTGTAATGATAGCAAATTGCAAATCTAAATGTTGGACGAGGTGAGGGAATTTGAATATTGTGGGGGTGGGAATTGAATTGGTTAAATTCAAAATTTTACAGGTTTTGGCACGAAGTTCCAAAATTCTATGGGTCTTCGACTTGTTTCTATGAAAGTCGTTTATTTGAACCTTGTTGTCGAACAAGTTGTCGATGTCATCTCGGCAATTCTGGTTTAATAGGCGGAAGTTCACTGCATCTTGTTGTCTCATTTTGTTGTAGATTACTTTTCGAATCTGTTGAGTTGTACAAAAAAAGTTTAGTAATTTGATTAAAAAGTTAACGATATAAATTTTACGCAAATCTGTATTGAAATTTTAAAGATCAGATTATAAAACTTGTGTAGGTTGTACAGGAACAGTGTAGACTAACTTTTTTTAAATGCTTTTTTGAAGGCTTGGCTATAAAACTCATTTAATCCCACAAAATTACAAAATCCTACATAAAACTTTTTTTCAAATCCGTTAAATCACAACAAATTGCAGTACAAAATCGTAGGCAATACACTGAAAGAAATTTGTTTTAATACATTTTTAATTATAAATCCTATTCTTAATTTTGAAATAATTGTTGTTGTTTTATATATAAAACTTTATTTTTATATCTCTCGGAATTGTGATTTTTGTTAATTTTAGTGATTCGAGCTTGCTTTTTTTGCATCAGTTTGTTGTAGATTATTTTTCGTACCTGTAGAATTTTACACAAAAAAAACTTTAAAAACTAAATTTTTAAAACATTTTTAATTTTTGTGATCTGATTTTATCTAGAGACACAATTTTTTAAAATTGCTTTTTACATTTTGAAGTTCGATTTTAAAAAAGTTCTTGTTGAATATTAAAGGCTCAAGTTTTTAAAAAAAATACCTCAGTATGTTGCAAATATAAGTGCGCTGATGTTAAAAAATAATTAGAAACTAATTAAAAACCAAATAGAAGAAAATGAAGCAAAATAATTCCGGTAGCCTTAAAATATATCTGTTGTAAATCTCAAGTAACCTCCAAAAAAAACATTTTTCGCAATCGTTAGACGTTTAACTTTTGCTCATAGATTGGTTACCGAGTCGGTTACTGAACCGATTTAAATGTTTTTTTTATTAGATTATAAGAATAAGATTTTTAAAACAATTAATATATTTTGTGGGTATGATTATTTTATTTTTTTAAATTTTAGTTCCCGAGGTTTTAATAGCGCTTTTTTTTAATAATAAGTTTATTTGTTTGAAATTACAAAAAAAAAATTAAAATAAAGAATGATACAAACCTCTTTTGGTAGCACAAATAAAGGAAAATATTCCTCAATTAATTCCATTTTTAAACCGTCTGTAGTTTCTAAACTTTATAAAGTTACAGAAATGTATTTGTGTGAAATTAAAAACTGTTTCAGGTTTTATTTCAAAAACGTATTTTATTTTGTGTATACGAAATATAATAACGATTAATTTCGGTAAATGAATTCTGTATTTTACCCTAAGGCAGTTTGATAAGAAATATCCACCTATTGGCTTATCAATAGTTAGAGATAAAAAGTGAAATCAGCAGAACATTTGATATCAAAGCAAAACCAATTACCTCGAATATCATAAATAATTATACTATGCTATTCTTGAATCAAATAATAAATGTAAATTTGTGTTTTTAGCCCAAGCCAGGGCTTATGGGATTGGTATGTCTGTCCGCCCGCCTTTTTTTTGTGACACGATAGCGGTCGAACCACTGGACCGATTTAGGCCATGTTGGGCTTAAAATGCGTATTAAATTATGACCTTGAATGGGTTCGAAGGTGGATTCATTTGGTTGAAGGGTTGACCCGTGGGGGTTAAAATTGATGTTAGTTGCTATGGGATTGTGAATAAAAAATTAAAAGGCTCGGGCTATGTAGAGTTCTGCACTGTAGTTTTTTTATCCGTATTTTACATGAATTTTTAAATTGCAACTCATTTATTATCATGCTGTTTTGTACAAAAATACACTGTGCTAAAAAGAACTTACTTTCTTCTACAAGAAAAATAATTTAATCCTTTAGTTTTGTTATACAGACTATGCAAGAGTATTAGCTTCAAATTCCTATAATGCCCTATTTTTACACTGTTTTAAAGTTCATTTTCTAAGTTAGAACAAGCTCATTATAATAATTTAAAATACAAGGTATATCCGTTAATTAGTTTTAAAGAAATTATTAGGGACTTCGTTTAATAAACTAGTAAATTATGACAAACAGATAATATTGAAATAATAGTAATAATAAATAACACAAGAAAATATAAACCTAGACCAAGAATAAAAACAATTGATTTAAATTGTTTACTCATCAAGCTACAAAATAGTACAACAATACACATTACAAAAATTAAAATTACAAGATGGCCTTTGCGTACAGTTTTATAAAAAGTTTTCTGCTGGTCATAATAATTCAATATTAATTTGATTTTTTTTGGGATTTACAATTTATCTATGAACTCAATTAAAGTTATGTTTAATAACGAACAATGTGGAGTTTGTGCTAATACAGTTATATATTCTTACATATGTCCTATAACTAAATAATTAGAATGTGAGAATTACATTGATAGTATTATCAACGTATGACATACCAATTCTAATTTTACTGTCATTTTCCAGTACATAAGATGAACCAGCATATATTCCAATGAAAGGTAAAGACCTAACAAGTTTTTGTTCATACCTTGATTTTGCAACAGTCCTCATAAATCGTATGCAATTACCTGATTTAGTGTGCAGAGTGCAAGCAATACCGACAGTGACAATAACCATGATAAGTGAAATAATCGTAAGCGCGAATATGAAAAGATACAAAGGAGTCTCTACAACATTGTAGAGTTTGATGGTACCGTAGTTTGCAAAACACGCCATGCCTACACCTGCGTAAATCATCATTACAACATACGCAGAAAACATGCTGTATCTTAGAACATTAAACGATATGAATACAGATCTAAAAATTATGACCAATTGCCGCACATATCTCTGTCGACGCAAAAAGCTGTTCAACGTCAGGTATCTCCAGTACGGCCTGAACCGGGGATTAGAAAGCGCATCAAAACTTTGTGAGCCCATGTGAAGCGCGCACATTCCAGGTATGATGACTCCAAGCAACCCTTTTACTATTTCAATTGCCACCAGCCAAAAATGTATAATCCTAATGCATATAAACCACCAGGTATCTACCACGTCACCAAGAATGAACTTCAAAGCGGGGTATGTCAGGTCAAGATTTGTCGGCACGGAAAATAAGACGTGGAGTAGCGCACAAGTTGCTAATATCAGAAGCATTCCCTTCATCGAAAACTCTACTATAGTGTCTCCAAATTTGTTCCTTTGTGATGTCAGCAAGTTAGAAAAAATCTGAAATTCTGTTAACATATTTGTGTTAATAATTGCGAAGAAAATCAACTCTTTTCTTAAAATTATCTTACCTTTGATCAAACATTCTATGCGGAAGAGGCCGTTTACTGTTTCTTGCATTATATTTGGTGTCAGTGCTGTCATGAGACTCGGGACAAATGCTGAAAAATAGATGAATACATACACGGCGAAAAAAAAAATTTGGAATATCGGAACTGCATTGAGATTAGTGATCAAAATGTAGATACTAAAAGAGAAAGGTGGGAACGTTGCATAACATGCAAGAAAATAAAGAAAATAGACAAGAACACGATTTAAGGGCTTTGTCACAATCTCGATTTGTTTCTCAATCACATTGAAATGATAGTTTGAAAAACTGATTGTTGAAAATAGCCGACAGTACCAGTTTACTGCTTCTATTTGTCCAGAAGTCAACATTATCTTGAGAAATTCTGTATTTATTACAAATGTCAAAAGTCCAACTAAATGAATTACAGCTCCACCGGATACCGAATACTGAATATTTCCAAAAAAGAGGTCAACTGAAAGTTTCAGCCCTTTTCTATACACAACAGGATATTCTTAATTTTACAAAGTATGTACCTCAATACCTAGTAAAGAGTTGTTTTCAACTAAAAAGAACTAAAGAAAAAAAAATATTTTAAGGATGTGGTAGGTTGGTATAATTTAATTAAGGCAAGTATTGACGAACGCAACTTTTTCTTCTTCATTATAATAGAAAATAATATTCTTGTAGCTACGGATCTTTCCCATACGAAAGATATTCTTAACGGCCATTTTTTTCTAAGACGTGTCTAACTAACATAATTCTATTGTATTTGATAAAGAAATTTTTTTAAATCCAATTTCTTTATCAAATACCATAGAATTCTGTTAGTTAGACACTAACTTAGAAAAAAATTGGCCGTTGAGAATATCTTTCGCACGTGACAGATCCATAGCTACAAGAATATTATTTTCTATTATAATGAAGTAAATTCCTCACTGTAGAAAACGGTGAGCTTTCTAATGCAAAAATGTCTGTATCTTCTGGTCTGTGCACGGCCTGGATGAAATCTTCATAGAAATTTGGCCATAAATGTTAAAGAGCTCCTTCCAAGACTATGAAATTGTAATTATGAACCTACTTAGATGTTTAGAATTCTGTCGGATTCTTCTAACATTGAACAACAGGAAGAAGATTAAAAAATAATTTAGGAATATAATTCTTCAAGGCACGTGTCAGGGAACACCTGGATATTCTTCGTAGTCAAATGTATTGAAAACGGAGTTGACACAAGGGCAATCGTAGCTAAATTAATAATCTGCCCTTTAAAACTAGCTTATAAATAAACGTACTGTAACGGTTTTTCGTAAGTTTCAAGTGTTGGATGACTGGACAAGTTTGAATCGTTGGTTTTAATCAAAAGAGATTTATCAGTATTCTTAGTTAGTGGCGTATATTTGTACACAAGTCAACATTTTCTTCAAAAATTATGTAGTTATTGGAATGATAAAAGTCTCACTAAATGAAATACAACTTTGCTCAAAAACCAGAAAGTAAGAATGTCGATGAAGAAGTCAACTAAAATTTGCAGCCCTGCTTTTGCACAACCGAAAATCTTCAACTTATACAAGTTGTGTACCTGTAAATGCCAGAAAGTCTAGCCTTAAGTTGATTTAAACAAAAAAGGAG
Organism: Vertagopus arboreus; assembly: GCA_034698485.1. Classification (NCBI taxonomy): domain Eukaryota; kingdom Metazoa; phylum Arthropoda; class Collembola; order Entomobryomorpha; family Isotomidae; genus Vertagopus; species Vertagopus arboreus. The sequence continues at coordinate 4,238 of JAQGBQ010000394.1, read as the reverse complement.
TAGACTTTTAGAAAACATACAGTGCAGAACTCTACACAGCCCGGGTCTTTTAACTGTTTTAGTCAAAATCCTATTACAACTAACGTCAATTTTAGCCACCTCCACAACTCTTCAACAGGTTGAACCTATCTTCAAACTTATCCAAGGTCTTGACCTAATGTGCATTTTAGACCCAGCATGCCCCAAATCGGTCCACCCGTTTGACCGTTAGCGTGTCACAGATGGAAGGACAGAATTAACAATCATATAAGCCCTGGCTCGGACTAAAAATAAGGATAATATAGGTTGGTATAATTCAATCAAGACAAGTATTGTCACAGACGGACTTTTTCTTCTTAGCTGAATTGAAAAGAATTTCTTTATCAAATACCATAGGATTCTGTTAGATTTTTCTACCATTAAACAGCAAACCAACAATAAAACTATTGCAAAATATTTTAGAAATACAATATTTTAGAATAATGTAATCAACTCATGTCTCATAGTATATTCGGATATTGAGCAATTCTAAATAGCTTCGTAGTCAAATCGATTGAAACCTAAACTGGTAGACACAATGATAATCATAATTTTATCTAAATCAATAAATTGCCTCGAAGGCGAGCTACTCAAAAGGTACATAAAATCCAAGAAAAAAATATTAAAAAGAATTTTATTTAGCAATTAAATGCGGTTTTAGGAAAAATATATCATGACGCCTTTACAATTAAATACGTTTTTTTCTTGTATGAATACGGCAAAAAGTGGAATCATATATGTATGCAATATTCACATTTAGATTTTTGCAAAACCAATGGGCATGTGGAATGCATATGTGGCTTTTTAAATATTTATATTCAGTATTTTGAAAAATATTTAAAACAAAAAAAATCCCTTGAAGCAATAGCTCCAGTCACATTGTCGTGAGTTTTGATCTTTTCAAAAATGAGATGTCTAAATTTGAGTTTCGTAATTCGAATCTTTAATCCTCAACACTAAATTGTAATTTATATTTATTATTATATATTTTGTAAAAAATTGATCCTGTTTGGGTAGTTATTTTAAACCGAAATGAAATCCACTTAATTGAGGTTTAAAAATGCACCTTGTTCAATAATGATTTTATAATTTGGACAAACATCAACACGATTTATTTATGATAAACCTTTGTAGAACTAAGGTAATTCTACAAGATTTGAATGACCAAAACTAAAACTAATTACCGAAATAGCTATCACAATAGAATTGATTAAACGTCTTTAAATTGTAAATTCTCCAGTTTTGACAATTAATCATGCGTAATTTTAAAATCAGTGGTAAATAAAGTCAAGTAATTTTACTTTATCAGGTAGCATTTTCAGAAATATTGTTTAATTCTATTAATTTTGTTGGTTGTATTTTGATTTGTTATCAGTGTTCTTTGTTGTTTCTTCCTAAATCTCATATCAGATGCTGATTTTAATATACTAGGTCGTAATTCAGCTCGTTTTAAAAGAGTCACAACACAAAATTTTTATAATTCTGTCGCCGATTTAATATTTCAAAGAGCAATTCATTAGCTAATGATGGACACCAAAATTTTCTTTGTAGCGTTAACCAAACTCGAGAAAAAAATTCCTTAAAATGGCGGTTTTTCATGTAAAAAATCGAATTCCCATAAGAATACATTGGAAAACTGTGCATTTTATTCGGTGATTATTTCGAATTCGCACAGGGGATAGGTGGTTTTGCTTATTGAAGTATAATAAGAAAGACATTTAGCAAATCTCCATGTATTCAAAACCACCTATCCCTTGTGCGTATTCGAGAAAAATCGATCCGATTTTCGGATAAAAATGTAAGGGGGAGACTAAAAGTTCTTTACTTTTGACGCGCAAAGATCAAAACTAAGATTTAGTATTTCTAAATTTCATAAAATGTCGTTTCTTTCTCAAGTGTTGTTAAGAAATAATTATTTTAAAAATTCCAAACATTTAAAAACTTTCAAAAATGTTCCTAAAAACTAAAAAAAATTAAAGTTTAAAAAATATTTTTTTTTCAAAACTTTTTTATAAATAATAATTTTTAAAATTCAAAACATTCGAATATTTTCAAAATAAATCTAAACGAAAAATAATAAAAAGTATTAAAATAATGACATATTTCATGCTAAACTTCGAAAATCCCCCTTGTATTTTCCATGCAATTTCATAAATTTAGACGAAAATTTGAAATCCTTATTAAAACCTTCCAAGTTATCCGATCGCTCTAAAAAAAATTATCAGGTTGCTAGATTTATTTTTATTTTTTAAATGTCTTTTGAAGCATTTTTGGCAATTTGAACCCATGTTTTCAGCATTTTTCTATTTGTTTGAAAAACTTCAAAATTTCGAAATATTGTCGAAATTTTTAAATTGTAAATGTGTCAGTAGTCTTTGAATATCATTCTGAAGCGATTAAAAATAACTTCGCTTAGAAAATAAATTTTTCAAACTATGACTCGCCAATAATCGTCCTATTCGGGCTGGACTACGACTTACTGAAAGCCGACTTTCATTATAATTCATAACGCGTGTATTGACATTGCCCACCAAAAAACGAGTCCTTATGTTGAACTATTTGACAGTTAAAAATTTTTTGTTAAAGCAAAGAGATTCAATTGCCCGCGACAAAGCAAAAATAAATGCCATGTACTTCATTTGTTCCCGCCGCCGTATTTAAACCTGGGCATGAACTGCCTCATGGCTTTTCATAATTAATTCGTAATTAAATAATTGGATAAAATTTTAATTGGAAATTTGTGAAATTGTTATCTCTAAACTGTTAGCTATCGAAATTCGATCGAAAATATATAATTAATTGTGTAAAAGTGTGTATTTTTGCACTAATTAATCTGTGATATTTTGTCCATATTGTTTTATACGATTGAGATAGGGAGTAGGATTTACTTTAGTAAATTCGAAAACTATCTCATTAAGCGAAATGGCGGAGGTAAATTGGTTTAATTTTCGAAATTATATTTATATTTGTATGGGTTTTTTTATAATTTAAATTATTTTTCCCATAAAATACTATCACAGTTAGTTAATTAAATATCATTTTTTTTAATGTTATTGATATTTTTTTATCATATGATCGGGAATAATTATAATATTTAATTTGATGTAATTGGAATCTCTTCTAAATTGTTGTTAGTATAGGGTGACCCCTGGGTCTTCGAGTCCCTGGCGAATATTGTTTGCAGCCGCATTGACGATTATGACTACCGCTAATTACCTCCTAAATTTTAATTATACAGTGACAAAATTATAATTAAGTACTATCTCTTTGTACCTCTCCATTTGTAATTGGCATTATATTCAGTATGTACTGCGATGAGCTAAGTTGTTTCAATAAAAGTCAATATCAATATCAATATCAATTTGGGGCCCTGCAATTCTTGTTGCAGTTTTTTGAGCAATCTATATAAAGGAGATAATATTAATGTTCTCACTGCCCCACTACCGCTTTTACCACTTACCAAATTTAGTCAGCTTTTTTACTATAATTATGACATTTTTACTCCATTCAGTTCCAGTCGTTCTGCTTACACAGATTTATTAAACCTAATTTTTCACCCTAAGGCTCTGCCATTTATACTTAAAAAGTAAAAGGTTTCAGAACTCGAATATCTCCAAAGATTGACAGAACTTTTTGAGCTTCAAAGAACATTCTAAAACAAACCAAAGCCATTCAAGGAAAAATACGATTTGATCCCAAAGAAATGTTACACAAGAGTCAAAATGGTCCAAGTTCTCCGCGTTTTTTTAACTTTTTGAATAACTGCAACAACACAGCTGTGGTTAGCTGGACCTCACACCTGGACAAAATAGACGCTGAGGCGAGAAAAAATCACGAAAACAGAGCCCGTCACATTTCAGTTGGGAAGGATGTATTATATCAAAAACCGGTTGGTTGGCAGATAACTTCTTGGAAAGACCCAATAATGTTTCAAAGGCTACAGGCACTTCATGAATCGAATATTTTAAATAAGTGGATCGAATATAGACAACTGGTACTCATGGGACGAAACAGTCAAAAGTTAAGCTCCGTGGAAGCAGAGCCTCTTCGCCTAAAAGGAAACATGATTACGATATTTGTTGCATTTTTCATAGGGCATGGAATTAGCTCGATAATTTGTTCAATAAAGTTCAATTGAATATCTTTATTAGCTCGCCATTGAAAATGGAATTCGAGCTTATGAAGTGCCGCTGTCCGTCTGTCCGTCTGTCCGTCTGTCC
>JAQGBQ010000393.1:0-23299 GCA_034698485.1 Vertagopus arboreus | reverse complement strand
TGAACCGAAAAATACAAACACTTGAATCAAATACTAAATGCTATATAATACACACTTCGGCCGTACAGACCGAACACAGGGTTCAGGAAACAGTATTTTTTTCTGCACTGCCATTACATATTGTTAGAATTTTTTATCTCATTCTAAAGATAAAAAAATAAGTCTAAAAGCCGTATCGTAAAATTTGTTATTCGTTTAATCCCCCATCGTCTAACTTCTATAGCCTTATTTAGCACTAACAATTCTGCAATTTCCAGGGATTTTCCCCAAGAGGCCTATAAAGTATTGTGATGAGTGAAATCCTATTTGCTGTAATTCAATTTCTACGGAATTCTTCTCTTGGAGTTAAATTTGAATTTCATGCTTCAAATGATACAATTAAAGAGAGGTGTTGCCAATTACGAATCACCTTGATTTCAGATTCTTGGTTCCACACGGACATCGTTCAAGTCAGTGTTGTTCTCGCTGCGAGCATGGGCATCATATGAATATCAACCTTTCTCGAAACGCTTCGCGAGAAAGTGTTCATTCCGCTCATATGCCCGAGCATGTTTCAGCCTCAGCATCCGCCGGCATATTTAATCCCTCAGCCTCCATGAGTTCCCAGAAAGAAACAACAATTCGAAGGCAGCATTCACAACCCGAAAGTTCATGTCTCTATTGTCACGCCCATAGGTAAGGAAAAACAATTCCATAGTATATGGAATGCTTGGGTGTGGTTCTTTTTTTTTGTTTCTGTGTGTCTTTTCTCTACAACTTGAATTCTTATGTATTTTTTAAAAACGACTAAGAGCTGTTACTTTCTCATCTCTTTCAATATGCATGATCTTTTTTACCTCTTTTCCTTTCTTTACTTTGTATCCGGATGGGCTATTCGGCTATGCAATGTTAAATATTTTATCAACTAACCTGCGTTTGACAGACAGTTCTATTCCATAGCACTACGCTTGTTGTAACTAGCCTAAGTCTTGGTTTTTTATATGCCCCATTGGGAGACCTAGTGTCAAATACATATTCAATTACTTTTCCAACATAAATAATAAAAAGACTGTGGCTTTTGCAGTCTACTAGAATCCTTGTACATCTAAACTACTCAAGTCGTAGTTGCCAAGATTCTAAATTACATGAATGTCAAAACTCGTTAAATACGATACCTTGAATGCCTATATATAAAAATAGAGACACTTTATACATCCATGAAGAAATATAGCTGCAGAATTGGTTTTTTTTTATCAAAGACCGGGTATTTTTGGCAGTAGGGGAGATATATTGATTTGAAAATTGAAGCTGTCACCTGTCTATCATTGACATTTAGTTTAAGCATCACTGTGGCGAATCGATTTTTAGATAATTTTTTTTCGATAGTGGGACGCAAAATGTTGAAAATCAATCTGAAAATAATCTGTTATTTCGATTATTCTTGTTCCCTTGCATGTCTTGTTGCATGAATGTAACTAACTCAGTAATGGGACACTGAACGTCTTGTCGTTATTGATTGCATTTCTTCCGTTTTGAACAGTTCAACTTCTCTTAGGCACATCAAAGAGCCTACCGACGGGATCGCAGGGATCGCTGCCGATTCTTTGCGCTTCAATGGAGCTATTCGACAATTTAAACAGGTAAGCTGACTTTATGAGTTTTCAATAACGCTAAAAAAAATATATCGTACTTGTACAAATAATAGGTAGTAAAGATTGAGTTTGGCAATGGTTGAAATATTTTATACGTACTTTCTAACATAGTTAACTGAGGCAGTCAGCAGTTTTGTTGCTTCTCTAGTAAATAAGTTCAAACGTGAGATCCGTTTGTTTTTGCCAATCATTATATAAATTATTATAGTAACCGAATGAAGTACACATAATGGCTATTTTATCAAATTCGTTTGACCGTATTTTTTCGTAGTGCAATGAATAGCATTGACTAAATTGCATTTTGAATAACATTTTTATTGAGATTTTTATCAGTATTAGAGTATATTTTGTATTTCCATTCGTAGATTCATAAAACTTTTGTTTTGATTTAAAATTCTTAAAAAAAGTAATTGGTATTTGAGGCATTAACAGTTTATTGAAATTTTACCAATCATTCACCGTCGTGACTGATTGTGAATGACAATAACACATTCCAATCATAAGTGTACATTTTCATAATCCAAAAGGGAATGGAGTTGTTGTTGCGTACTAAAAGACAGATAGGAGTCAATTTCTAATGCATTAGTAATTTGAAATGGTTGCATGGATAGTAATCATTAGCATATACGTCGAGCAGATAACCGATAGCCTTAATTCAAGATAACCAAACGGTAGGGAAAGGATATTATTATTTAGGGGCAAGTTGAGGGGGTGAAAGTTTCTTAAGCCACATCACAATAAGGCTGGCCTTGTCTCCATTCCCAATACCGATTTGCGTTCAGTTTGTTGAAAGCAGCTACATAACACCCAATCATGGAATAAAGTACGGAAAAGGTAAATGAATATTTAATGAAACTGATGAAAATTGCCAACTGGTTATTAACAAAATTGCGAGACCTGTCAGTGACTGAAATAATAGCCCAGAAAAATCTACCATCTTGTTCAGTTCTGAAATTAATCTCGTTTAGAAACGTCCAAAGCCTGACAATGAGTCCTTTAATACTTGTTGTTTGCATGATATTAATACCATGAAACTTATATATTGGTTGTGTGTTACTTCTTTCCATCTTGGCATGAAACCAATTTTATTCTGTGCCCATAGCATACTTTATTGCTTAATCCCAATACACTGGCCCAAACTCGCCGTTCTCGTTTTCGGCGTGCCTTTACAACGGAGGCCGGAGACCCTGATACTTCCAGGGTACTGAATTTCACATCACAAGTCGCCAAAACGGTTCGAAATTCTTACATTTTATTAACTACATCTCTCTCACGTTAGTAAATCACTTTATTAGCAGAGCATTGCACTGTTGCAGCATTAGCATTGTTTAAAAACAATTATACTCAACACGCTCGGAATGTATTATAAGCGGAATGAATTACGGACAACCACTGAACACCAACGTCCGATTTGCTATATATTTTGTGCACTTCGTTGCTCTTCCAGCGGCTTTCTTCTCTACACACCATCATAGTAATATTACTTCAATTATAATCCACTCATCCGAGTTTTCACTGGAACTAATTAATAAATAATAATAACGGTTTGAAGTAAAGAGTGGAATAAGTTTCAGGAAATTTTGGTTAATTGATAATTAGTGCGGTAGGAAAGAAGTGGTTTTCTACCTTTGAGGAGGAGAAAGTACAACAATTATCTTTGGATAAATTAGTTTCCTAAATAAGTGATAAGATTTTGAGTGAAAATGTTCGTATTTATGTATTCATATCTCACATAATGTTGTACTTGTTTAACTACCTGAACGAAGTCAGAACTCGGCGGAAGTTAATTCTTAGCTCATTTGCATGGGCTAATATTTTGAAAGGATGAGGCTGAAGAAGAGAGATTGTACAAAATATCTAAAATCTACTCTTTCATAGTACGTTCATTACGATGTTTGCTTTCACTCAGGCTATTGTTCCTTAATGGAAATATAATGGTTTTTGATAATACATTAGCATACCAGCTATAACCCAGGTCTGAAAATCATAAAGTTATCATCACAGTTTTGTGGCCAGCAAAGCAAGGAGTAAATTTAGATTTTATTACAAGTGACATATCTACTAAGTAGAATGGAACAGAAAATGGAGTACATCTGGAATTTACAATGATACTTATTCAATCGGACATTAATTGAGTGAAAGCAACCAATCCTGTATTCCATTTCCTATTCCACTAGTATATTTATTAACAGATAATCAATACTTCTTTCGTTCTCTTTCCTTCATTCATTCCCAATAATAAAAATATTATAGTCCCTACCATTCTCATCATAATATATGTAGAGAGTAAATATGCAAAATTAAAAAATCATGAGCAACTCACGTCTTGAAAATCAAAATCATATTCATAGATCCAAAGAAATGGGTTAGAGAGGGTTTTATTAATTGGGAAAGTTGATTCCCAGGTGAGTGTAATGCTTAGTAGTAGAGACAGTGAGCATTAGCTAGAAATAATGATGTAGATTTGCATTGTATGCAAAATTCATTACATTGTTACATCCACTTGAATACCTTTACAAAGACAGTGGCATATTATTTCATGAATAATTATAATAATAATTCTGCGCCGGCCCTCATCTCATATTATAATCGATTCCTTTCCTAACAACTCCCCGCTCTCATGTATTTTAAATGTATAAAAGCTTGCACGTATTCCTTCAGTCTTTGTCCCTCCACCAAGAAAGATTTCCTTTACTATCTGACAATCAACCTTGGTTCAAGTAGAATATTGAAGAGTTGAGGAGGGAAAGCATACTTTCTTCTTTATATACAAGACGAACAGTAGCAAATTCGCATGAGCCTTTGCAATCCAATATCCAAAGCAAGCCAATTCCAAACTTGCCATTTCCATGGACTTTGGATCGTGTACTGTGTCTTTGGTATTCAGCAGTATTTTCGGATCTTGTCTGTGATGGCGCGTGCGTTTCTGAAACCGAAGACACACGGCAATGTTACCCGGATCCCGAAAGTCCGAAATTAGGTTCGCCCTTTCATAACTATGACCTACGATTCCCCATCTGTGTCAGTAAAGTATAATATATAGATATATTTTCCCATTCCTCTGCGTAAATAGTTTAATCAGAAATTAATATGGAGGATGGGGGAGCCTTTAAGGTTAGGAAATATAGGAATTAGAATGTGGTTTTCTAAAGTTAGGGATAGAAAGTTCCGAATTTAATTATACACACAAGGTTCGTCTTTCCTTAACTAGGATAGACTAGGGTGTGTTACTACTACTCTTGTATATATTAGATATAGAATATAGATAATTTAACCTAACCTATAATAGCACAAGTGGGCAGGTCAATTTCCTAAAGTTTATAGTTTCAAATTTTTGAAACTTTTCAAAACAAACAAGCTTCGGCTTATTGGGGGACGTGAGAAGACATGTTCAGACTACCGAAATGGGTGATAGTACATTAAATTTCATATTCACAAAAAAACATAGCAGCCACTTGTTATAATATTTTTTATTTTACCTATGAGCCATGTAATTCGTATATGTTGCGTATTGAGTCGAATAGAGGCACAGTATTATTATCGTAAATTAAATTGCATTCTTCTACTATTTGCTGCTTGCTATTTTGTATGCGTATTTGGTAGACGGTAGAATTAACCAAAAGTAGAAGTAGAGGCTAGAATTAAATACTAACAATTTATAGATGAGCTACAGAGATATCAAACGTTGTGTAGTTTTGCCTAAAAAATGCTGGATAGTTTCACAAGTATTTAGAAATTTTCTTCTTCTTTTTCATACCCATAATTTTTATTTTGCTGATTATTATCATTTGATTAAATAGTTGCGGAAACCTGTGTCTACACTTTCAATTCCTGGTGCAATGAAATCGGTAGATCGAACTCGGGAGGATGAGGGGGCTTTGGTCGGTGTTCAAGCAGAGTACCCACAATTCGGAGGGGAAAAACGGAAAGCCCCGTCGATTGCCACCGGTAATTAATGGTTTCCCATAACTTCATTAGCGATACATAGGCATCTCTAATGAATATATCTAGTACTAACCATCATTTTGTTCTTCTCCTTACTAACATTAATTTTTACTATTTTTTCCATTTTTTTTACCCCCCTATGCTAATAGGATATCCTGCGTTTCTAGGAGCAAAACAAAAACCTAACGTTGGCTACAGATTAGGAAGACGTAAAGCTTTATTTGAGAAACGGAAACGATTGTCAGACTATGCACTAGTTATGGGGATGATTGGCATAGGCTTTATGGTCGTTGAAAATGAATTATCTTCTGCTGGAATCTACGACAAAGTAAGAGTTATTTTGACTTCTTAATGTAATTGGCAAAAATGTTAATGCATCGTTAATTTGTCTAGAGGTTAAAAATAATGCTTCAAAAACTAACAACTAAATAATAGTCATGAAATGTTTTTTGTTTACTTTAGTCCTCATTTTACTCTACGGCATTAAAAACTTTAATATCAGTCTCAACGGTAATACTACTGGGTCTCATTGTTGCTTACCACGCTTTGGAGGTCCAAGTAAGTACATGTTATTTTATTTTCACAGTTAACAACAGGACGTAGAGAGAGGTCTAATTTCGTTTATTTTATTTCAGCTATTTATTATTGACAATGGAATTGAGGACTGGTACGACTATATTTACTTCCCTAATATTACTAAAATATCTAAAAAGCCCCAACAGATTTTTGAATTTCTAAAATTAGAAAACAGTGGTTTAGATTAAGATAAATTATTTTTCCGTAATTGAACTCCTCCCTCGATTATAATTATTACAACGGAAATCTAAAAAAATATATTACTGTTAACAGGAGAATAGCGATGACATGGCAAAGAATGTCCCAGATATTTTTGGAATTGGCCGTGTGTGCTGTGCATCCGGTGCCAGGTAAATACAACTTTAGCTGGACGACCAAAATGGCCAACCACGGGGGACATCTTAAAACTGAAGTAATGACATTTGACTACACATTGTACATGATTTATATCCAGGATGTTTATTGCAATTGTAAACTTTTTATGGCTTGTAGGAAGTGCCAATCGACGTAGCATTAAGCTTACCTATGTTTCTCCGACTATACCTAATATGTCGGGTGATGCTTTTGCATTCCAAGTTGTTCACTGACGCTTCTTCTAGAAGCATCGGTGCACTTAATCGGATCAATTTTAACACCAGGTCAGTACAACATTCCAAGAATTTTTCTTGTTTATTTAAATAATTTAAATGTAAGTTCAAGTTCATATATTAAAATAAAATAATTGTTTTCAGATTTGTGCTAAAAACCTTAATGGTAAGTTTTTGAATTGAGTATGGTGAATTAATATTATGAATATATTTATATACCACCTATTTGTATATCCTTCTTATTTTCAAAGACAATTTGCCCAGGAACAGTACTTTTAGTCTTTATGGTGTCTTTATGGATAATCGCATCGTGGACTCTCAGGCAGTGTGAAAGGTATGTTCGGAATCTTTTCCGTGTATTTTATTTCTAATATGGCTTCTAATATGTACTTGTGTCCGCAACATATTTCAAATGTGGCATGCCTGTTAGCTTTAATCAGTGTTTGATTTTGTGTATTTTTCTACCGTTTCTTTCCGTAGAGAGCATAGAGAACATACGAACATCAGAGTTTTTGAATTGAGTATGGTGAATTAATATTATAAATATATATATATGTACCTATTTGTAAATCCTTCTTATTTTCAAAGAGTCAAAACTCTGAAACCTAAAATGCTTATATTAAAATGCCAAATTATAATTATCAAAGTATTTCTTTAAGAAATATGCAAAAATACTGATGACTTTTAGCCAAATGAAGACAAAGACAAAATTTAAAGCCCTAAATTATAAAAATAAACATGACCCGCTTTTGCTCATCTCCAAGTAGACATTATTATTATATGCACCTAGTCATACTGAAATAAGAAATTCATTTTTGTAAGCCGTCATCTAATATAATATGCATATTAAGCCGACTTGTTGTTACCAAAACAAAGTCTAATTTTTAAATAGATTAGATTTAAATTTCTAAAACTAAATGAAAGTAAATACTGCATGATACGGACTGATATTATGAACACCGCACGCACAACATTGTTTTAAGTTAGCGTTGCCGATTTTGTATGATTGCTATTTGATAACACTTATAGACTCACTGCATTTAATTACAGTTTATACCTTCTTTAAGCTAGTAATTACGTAGTTTCAGAGAGACATTAATTTTAGCGCTTATATAATTGAATTGGTAGGATCTGATAATTTTCAAAGCACGTTGCGCTCAATACGAGATTTAACGCGGTACGTTGGCTTTCAATTAAAAATATAGTATTGATGAGTTGTATCAAAAGTATTGCAATCAAGTATTCTGCATTTTTTGAAAAGTCTACAATATTCTTATCCGAGAACGTAAGATCTGAAATGGCGTGTATCGTCAATTATTAAAGACAATAAGATACTGTCTGTTAGAAATGTACAATAGTTCTCATTATTAATCTTTTCCATAATTAGGGCAGAGAAGAAAGTTAGGAAAGCACCGGCTGCACAATGTGTTTCAGTTCTCAAGATTCCACCAGCAAGCAACACAAATTGCTATGAGAATTGCTTGTCAGAAATTTCTTCTTGTCTAGGGGCTGAAATATAATATTAGACAAAGTTTAAGCACATAGACATTTATACCAAGATTCTATTTCATAATTAGATTGAACTTGTGTACAATGGAAATGAATGAACAACAGCTTTGTCAGTGTCACAGACCTTTTTGCCAAATTTATTAGTCTTCAAGTTCGGAACTACAAATAATTTACTACTGCTTAGTTCGTTTATAATTTCTTGACTGCTATTTCTCACACCACATTTCTCAATTCACAATTCAATAAAGATACAAACATCTCAGATTTTAAGAACTAATCAGATGAAAATGCAGACCGAGTGATTTTATGTGTTAGTTGAATACAAAGTTTTCAAATTCATGATATTGACATAAATTATGTAACCTATTAACCAGACTAAAAATATTGACTATGAAGTAGTATTAAAAATACTCTAAAAGTTACATATGTTCTCACTGTTCTCTACAATTGCCGTTAACCTATCTAAAGATCCCATTCGTGTTTAATCTGTTGTTGTACCGTTCGCTCGCTGTGCCTGAAAAATTGTGTATTCACTTTCTCTGCTCTTTTTCTTTAAGTCTGCTCCATATTCGCCATGTTTTGGCTATTTCGCAAAACATACACTTTTACGTCAGTTTTAGAATATTTCACATTTACAGCCAGCTTCAACTGTTTGAAATTATATTGTTCAATTGCAGCCTTACATTGCATGGTCGCAATTTCAAATGCAATAAGCAAAACATTTCAGTTTATTACGCAGATGTTTGTTTAAAAATCAGCATATTTAATTTTAGAACGATCTTGATAGCAATTTTAAATTGTTAGTAATCAAATCTTCATCGGTAACACTATCACTTATAGTTAGCTAGGTTGAAGATAAATCTCATAATTTAGGACGACTGTCGCCTCTAAATCTAATATCTATTGTATAAACTTATGATAAACTTTACTAATTAGGTTAGGTACAGAAACTAGACAATCACACGATCTTGGTTCAATATATTGCTTAATTGCTAAATCGCGTGCTATTAAGTTGCTTCATCTTGATTCTTGATGACATAAATTAAGGATTATTGCATTTTAAACGGCACTGTGCTTAACTGTCACGGCTGTTGTTATCCAAACTCATCAATGTTTGAATGGATATGTGCACGTTTGCTAAATAAGTGACGCAGTTTATGTTCATAAAAATAAATTAGGGTTGTCTAATACACGTGCATGGTTCTCTACAGGAATCACGATCCAGATCATGCGAATTTGCTAAATAGGTAAAATATAGATTAGATTAATTTATAAATTAAAATAAATTACATAAATTAATAAATTCTGACCTTTAAATAGCATGTGGCTCGTCGCAATTACATTCCTATGCGTTGGGTTAGAAAATGACCAAGCAAACTTACACATCGCTGCCAAAGGCCTTCGGTTTTTATGAAATGCAGTCTCATTAAGATTCGTTTAGTTGCCAGTGATTGCAAACTTTATAAATTAGCTTGAAATTAACAAACTCTACCATTTATTACAATGCCAGGGATCAATTATTTGAATATATTAATTTAAACTTTTGCTTTTAGTTACTGTCTTTCTTGAACAGAGTTTATTTAATTTTTTAAATTCTTTTCACACTTCAATTTGTCTCAAATTGATGCACTTCTTAGAAACCAATTGCCTAAAAGCGTCATGAAGGTTTGTTCGGTCGATCACTTAATACCCGTATGGAAATTAGCTACGGCGACATTGTTCCAAACACATATGCAGGCCGCAGTGTCTGTATTCTTTGCGGAATGACGGTGAGAAAAAACTCCGGTATTGTACCGGCTATAATCGATAAACGTGAAAAAGGCAAACAGAAATCGCGATTTGTTTAGACTAAACTTCTGTTTTTTATTTAGAAGCCTACTATTTTTAATGCTTTCTCTTTAAGAGAAATTAATCAATCCGATAAACTTTAGTTAACTTTGTTTACAATTTATTACAATGAAACTACACTTTCTTTTATAAAAGACAAAACAAAAATAAGTGTTTTCAAGAAGTATGTTTTTTAGCTAAAGGCTTCTACATAACTATAAAATTAGAAAGCACTCTGTTCTAAATGATGGTCTAAAAACTCGTTATTTCTGTGGGTCTCTTTTCATTTACTTATATGTACATGTTGTGTGCAAAATTTGAAAACAAACATCGATTCATAAAAAAAACAAATACGGAGTATTCACCGCTGTTTGAAAACTTCATTACCATGCGACTTGGCCATAAACCCTCACTTTATAAAAAAAATGCCGCACACAACGGCAATGGAACCGCATCGGTTCATGATATGGCTATGGAATGAACACATTTGGCAAAAACCTAATTGCCATGCTCATTATGTTATTGAATGCAGCAAATGAATACATTTAGCTTTCATCACGCTGATTTCAAATTTTGTACGACTTGACATTTCACTCTTAATTAAAAACTCTTGCACTCATATGCAATGCCTACAGGCAGACTGTATAGCCTTGTATGTACAATGAATAATTACCGTTATACAAGGTTAATTTTAACCTCTGCCCACTGGAGAATGAAATGCATATTTTATAAGTCAAAAGGTGTAGTAGCCAGGGCGTAGACTTTGAAACGTAGTACATAAACTTATCTTTAGTACAAAACCCAAATTTAGTTTACATAATCCATCGGTTGCAGTACAGCAGCTCGATTATATATTCAGCATATTGATACACGAACCGACGGTTGATTTGTATTGAAAATTATCTCCATATTCAAATCAAAAACTCTGAATATCTAAAGTAACTACAGCTTTGTTGATTAACTACAAAAAATAACCATTTTGAAACGTTAACGTTGAAATAAAATTATGTAGACTTGCTGTTTTGTTGCTGTATGATTTTATCAGTTGCATCTAGAATGGAGGATCCTGGGTTAATTCAGAAAGTTCAATAACTTCAAAAGAAATTAAACTTTTCAAAGCCATATTGATGCACAATTTCAGAACTAAGCGATGTTGCACGCCATTTTAACTCTTTCACTTTTTGATATGTCAAGACCGAAATATTGATACAACTTTAAATTTTTAATATCAAACACTTTATAAAATGCTATACACACAAATCCGCTTCAGACAAAAGGAAGAACAGCAAAAATTGCAAAAATTTTGCTGCCCTGTGGAGATCTAAAATGTATAAAGAATTTTTTTTTAGCAATTTAAGAGCTTTGAATCAAGTCTAGTTTTTCTGCAATTAAGTACACAGCATCCTCCATTATGCAATTTGCTGCAATTTTGAACTTAATGGATCAACTGAAATTTGCTCTCAAAGCAATAAATACCCATTCTTTTTTGTCTAGACACCACGATGTTGAGCATTCAAATATCTTAAATAGGTAATGAAAATAGATTACCTAGATTAATTTATAAATTGTTAAATTATATAAATTAATAACAAATTATGACCTTTAAACAGTATGTGGCTTATCGCGATAACCTTTCTGAGCGTTGGGTAATGTGATGGACCAAGACGGAAATCTTAAGAGAGAGAGTGTTTATTTTCTATATGCATACGATACCCTTTACCTCGTTGATCCAAAACAAGGGACAAGTCTGGATTGAGAATGAAAAGACAACAACAGTTTTCTTTCACTTTCAAAACAAATTTGATGTTCTCAAAATTACAAATTTGGTCAACCTTATTGTTACAGCATGTTCACTGACATCTAAAATTGAGTTAAAATGGTCAAAATAAGATTTATTTAAACAATCTCAAGAATATTTTAAACGCAGTTATTTTTTGATTATCGGTTAACTTTCACTTCCTTTAAATACTTTGAATCGATGAAAATTCATCATTCAAAGCTAAAAAGTGTGAAAGGCAAATAGCTAGTAAACATGAGTCTCTCGGAGATACTTGGTCCATCACACTAATTAATCGTGGAAAATCAGCTACGGGGACATTGGTAAATTTAATACAGTATATTTAAATTGTATTTATACGATATGCTCAAAAAGACTAATATTAGAGTTCTTATAGTGCCGAATACATATTGCGGTCGCAGCGTTTGTGTCGTGGTCGGATGCTTCGTGAGTTTTTTCGTATTTTTTGTAAATTAAGGGGGTTAGAATAGTGTTTGCATAACAAAAAAAAGTTGTATAACTCCAGTGGGCATGGTTTTGTAAAGGGTTTGAATCAATTAATTGCGTTATGTTTACTTAACCATAATTAATCGATTTGCGTGCATTAGGGGGCTGGATGCACCGCTCTGTTGGTTGCTGTTGTATCAAGAAAAATGGAGCTATCAAGGGCTGAGAAGCATGTCCATAATTTTATGATGGATACTCAACTAACAAAGAGGGTAAACTTGCACTCATATTATAATATGATGATGAACAACACCAAGACTCGTCAAAAAGTAACACATTCCGTGAAGTTATGCATGTCCAACGTGTGAAGTGTGGATTGACATTTTATTTAGGTATTGTTTTTAGCAATAATAACAATTTGTTTTCTGTGACATAGTCCATCTCTAAAAACTGGGTGCATGAACCACTTTTCATCAAAATTTGTTAGCAAAACTCGGAGCATTTTTTTTTATAAAACTAAACTAACCAAACTAATAATAACAAACCCCCCAAAAAATTAGTAGACTTTTTTGTTTTAAAAAGCTCATGTAAATAATACATACAAACTTTATTTCAGGGGAACGGTACAATGGCTCTTTTAGTAGCAGTCCTTCTGCCCAAGATAACTATGAGTCCTGCAGAGAAACGGGTGCATGTTATCATGATGGATAAACAATTAAATATAAAAGTGAGTATAACGCGGAGTAGAAAATGAAAATTAGTATGATGGTTTTTGTAACCTAACCCTTAAGCCATTTTAGGACATGTCTTATATTTAACCCTGTACAGAGTCTATCACTGCCATGATTAAAATATTCATGAGCACACATTTCGCGATGATAAATAGCCAATTCAGTCTGAAAACGAATGCACTGTCAACTAGGCGTACGACCTAATGTCTTTTTGAGCTTAGAAAATATTCATGAAATGGCAAAAAATCATTTATTACCAGCTTTTCAATTTCCTGATAATAGCACAACAATATCGTTTTTCAAAGTTATTTCCATGTCTCTCTAATTATTTTTGAATGCCAATTTCGCATTTTCTCTGGACAGTGAAATATGAATTGGGAGACAATTTATAGCTCTTTCATTTGCCTTAGAATTCAGATGTTAGATTACTCCATCATTATCTGTTCTAAAGTAAGTATAATGTTTTCTACTCAATGTGGTTCGAAGCTCGGAATTGCTTCCCCCAGGAAATATAACAACATTAATTGCGGACATGAGCATGCATCACTTCACGGATTGTGTAATTGGTGCACGGTTGCATGAACAAAGGTACTAAATACATAATATTGAACCCACTTCCTTTTTAACAGCTAAAAAATGCTGCAGCAAATGTGCTTCGAGAAACCTGGTTGATCTACAAATACACGAAGCTAGTAAAACGGGTAAATGCATCTCGTGTGAGATCACATCAACGAAAGTTTCTACTGGCAATTTACTCGTAAGTCTCCACTTTTATGTCTTCTAAATCAAATTTTCGGGTTCGTAAACTTTGTTTACGTCCTTCATCATGTCCTTTTAGGCTACGAAAGGTGAAAATGGATCAACGAAAGCTGATGGATAATGCAAACACTATCACTGATATGGCGAAAGTAAGAACCAAACTACTATGCGAAACGATAATGGTGAAAATTTGCACAATTGTAGGCAATTTAAATATTTCTACGTATGCAAGGATCAATTTCTCCGAATAAAAATCTCCCAACTTTCATTTTTATTTTCTTTTTAACTCACAAAAATGCTATAAGAAATCAATATTAACATTTCGCATAGTGCAATGTACAATCTTTGAAAAATTTAAAATTTGATGTATTTATTTGATCTATTTCTATTAATGTAAATTGTTACAGACTCAAAGTTCGGTGTATGAAATAGTGTCAGATTTATCCGGACGTCAAGACCATCTGGAAGACCGTCTAACAGCCATAGAAGAGAAAATTGCTGTGATTCATGAACAATTAGAAAGTTTGCCAGAAATAATTAACCAATGTTTTGTATCACATTTGGAAGGTCCGCAAAGACAAAATCTTCTTCGACCAGAATCGGCGGCGATCCAAGGCTCTGGGGGTGGCTCGACATCGCACAATCTACCTCATTCCAAAAGCGTGCCTACTTCAACAGCAGCAGTGGTTGTTAGTAATAAAGGTCTTCTACAGGCACCATCGATTTCATCTCGCACAGCACCGCCTTAGTCAAATTTCGCCAGTATTTTAATTACGTACTACTAATTAAATCCTTTTATAGATATTCAGTTTCAATAAGTAAACGTGAGGATGTACATGTAAAATGAAAAATAAAATAAATATATATATATCCACTATTCTATACCACATCCAATATAGAATAATCAATTCATCGATCAGCTATCCACATTATACTGCGGTTGTATTTTTTAAACCTTTCAAAATCGCTAATAAACTCGTTTACACCTATTCCATTTTACAAAGTTTACATTATTTACAAATTTATTTCAACCGAAACATAGGGCATAAATTATCTGTTATGCAAATATTGGCACAAATGCAAACTCATTTTGGATAATAGTAGAAAAATTAATTTAGCATGGAAATTCAAAAAATCCTGTCATATAAAAATTTATCATCCAACTGTTAAGAGAAAGCATTGGAGAAAGTCAGTTATAAATCAATATCCAGTCTCTCATAAAGGTTTCATGATAAGACCATTTTGGATAAGACTCTTATCCAACTTTACCTCTAAATTTATTATCTTATACAAATAAATGGAAAGTTGAATGACCGTTGAGACGATGATATTAACATAGAGAAATGAGATGGTGGGAAAAGAAATAAAATCGTAACTGATAAACTGACTCATTCACAATTATAGCATTTCTTCATTCAACTTTCTTCACAAAATAACTATTTAATTATTTAATCATCGCCCTTATTTAGTTTGACAGTAGTAGTAGCAGTAATTACACTTTAGGCTCTAACTTCAATCTCGAACGTCTATAACACAGAAATAATTTAGATAAAAACTTGTGCAATTCAACAATTTTTCCGGTTCACAGTTTTGGGGTTTGCCGAATCATCAATCATCTTCAATCTTTAAACTTAATTTAAAGTTAATATAAACGTAAGGTGAAATTTTGAAGCTCTATTCGTCCTATTTTTATACATTAGAGACATTGAATAAAGGGTATAATTTGTAATGTGTTTTACAAATAATGAATAACAAGCAATTTCATTTCAGTTTTTGTTTTTCAATAGTTACAGCCTTGCAGGAATAACATTAAAGATGTCAACTTCAACTTCCCAAAAACACCGAAACTTCGTATCTGAGCCTATGGGAGAAAAGCCTGTAACTGACTTAGCTGGAGTCGGAGAAACCTACGGGAAAAGACTAGAAGCACAAGGATTTGATAAGGTTAGTCTATTTATTTATACTTGCAAGATAATACAATAGAATAATTATTCATAAATTGTTTTTTTGTTTTACAGGCGTACGTCGTTTTGGGACAGTTTTTGGTATTGAAAAAGAACGAAGATCTGTTTGTGGAATGGCTAAAGGACCTTACTCAATGCAATACATATCATGCGTCGCAGACATTTACATGTCTCCAAGACTGGTAAAAAGACTTAGTTTCCTATAACTCATTTAGATCATAATTACAATTACAAAAACAATTCTTAAATATTTTAACTTATTATTCTAACATTATTTATCCGTGTCTAAATAGTTTGAAGTAGTCTAAAAAGCTTTTTCTCGAAAGTTCTGAACAAAAAATGTTTTCAAAATTAACAGATGTAACGTAGACGTCGATATATCCACATATTCATATTCATACCTGCTAAACAGATTGTGTAAAAAATTAATAGTGTTAACTAAATGTACTTGTCTTATATTTTCAGGTGTGCGTCCTTTTTGTAGACAACTGACGAAAGGAGAGTCTGAATTTTGAGGAAGGGTGAAAACCCCAATGACAATTTTCGTTCGATAGTTCGAACATATTTTATTCGCATCAAAATACATTTATATCTATAATAAAATGTTATCTAGTTTAACTTGTCTTTTAACATTACTCTATATTAAAATGACTGAAAGCAACTGGCTATGTAATATAAGATACCTGACTTGTCAAAAAATAATAATATTGTATCATGATTTTAACAAATTGATGTTCAGTAGTCCGTGTTATTTATTAAATATAGTGTCAGTTTTATGTGTTATGTTTTACCTGTACGTCAGTTTCAATTAATAAATAAATAAATCATGTCCTTCCTTAATTGTTTAAAAACTTTTTAATTCCCGTTAAAGTTTCTGTGTTTATTGTAAAAAGGTATTTTGTTATTGAATTGTTGTTGTCGAAGCAAATTGATGTAAGTGTATAAACCATCGTTTCCATCACTTGGAAATCTTGATATTGTTATTTGCGTGTAACCACAATCCACAGTGGCGAGGTTGATGTAATTATGGTTTTCATTTGATCATGAAGTAGGTAAGAAAAGTGGTTTGTGTCCCAAAAATGATTCGAGGCATTATTATTTGATGCTATAGAGTAGAGACAGATGAATAGGATTCTTTCTGCTTAATCTCAATAGAAATTGGCAATCCCAATCCGCTTCTATAAACACTAACTACTGACAGAAGTAAAACAGGCATTGTGCATCATTGAGTAAATCTCATGAGATTTATTGACAAAAAGGGTCTACAAAATTGAAGCATGGGATTTTTAACAATTTCTCAAAATTCTGATTCCACACTCATTTACACGTCCCCACCCTCTTCATGTTAGTAATCCTTTTCCTTTCTGCAGAGAGTTTAATGGATTATTTTATAACTTTGATTGTGATGAGTAAGCAATCTCAAGGATATTATTTTCATTTTCTGTACTAATTGTATTTTTACTTTTGATATCAAAGAAAGTAAACAAGCATTACTTCGCTTATTGAACTGTTTAACAGCCAAAACTAGAAGTGAGGGTGACTAAAATTAAGAACAGCTTGTCACACTTGTCGCCTGTCATGGATTTTTATGGCTGCCGATCTAGTTTACAGCAAAACATACAACTTCCTTTGTTGAATCATGTCTTCCATTAGAAAGGAGAACATTTCAATGAAATCAAATAAATGATTAGAACAAATTAGGGATGAAGATATTGGCAAATTATTGGTATAAAATACTCCTTAATATACTAATCATTAGGGATTTGCATATATGATTACCTACTTAGGATAAAGATGCAAGACATTCTTCACACACGAAGTAAGAACACAAAGCTCTCAGGCTTAACTACGTGTACTTAACATAAATATAGATATATGCAGTTTCTAAAAGTCAAAGTGGCGTTATTAAAAAAATTATATTATTTGAATAACTCAAGTTGTATTGTCAGTACATCAATATCAGCAAGGATTGATTTTTTAAAAAAGCCATTAGATTTTTTAGCATCGTCATGATTGGAATCCAGTGTAAAAAATGATTTGATAGGCAGTGGCGGAAGTATGTGTTTTTTTGGTAGTTTGTCATTATCCTTCTTGATCACTTTTCCATATGTATTCAACGACAATGATCTACAAGCACCTGCTAATCTTATACAATCTATGGGAACTAAATGGAGTAATATGAAATGTAAAATGCAAGCGAATCCCTTGCGAGTTTTAGGGAACTTTTCACACAACAAAGGGAAGGTGGTTTGGTTATTCACTTGTGCTCATTGTTGCCTCATGCGTTCGTTTTATAGTTGATATAGTTCCCAAATTAGCATTATTAAGCCAAAGGGTGAATGCAAACTCCTTGAAACTAGAAAAACATTGACAACCCCTTCTTGTTTTGTACATACCAGAGGTATTTATTTTGTACAGCCTTTAAGATCCAAATAATACTGTGGGTAGGAAAGGGTTGGATGGGTATTGCCTTAACTTTAATACATGCCGTTACAGTCCAACTCAGCCGTTTGTATGGTTTGTAATTCTAACTATCATTCAAAGATTGAAACCACTTTCCATCATCATCTTGTAGTAGTACATATCATTAAGACTTATGGCCTAGCACGAGCTTTGCAAAGCTTTGCTTTAACTTTCGTTGACTATAACTACCTTCAGGCGAAACCCTCCAACCTACTTATCAAGGTAATATTGGAAAACTATGTTTTTCAAGAGAATCAAGATCTTTTTGTTTAGTTTTCAATAATCGTTGGTAATTTGTACCATTTTTGGTTCACAGTGAATAAATTTGGATTGAAATTCATTTTTAAGAAAACGAAAAAAAATGTGAGTTGTGGTTGAAGGGTACAAACTACCCTTGAATTGTGTTCTCGAGCGATGGGCCCTTGCCAGAAGAGATCAAAATGCTCGTCGAGAACTTTACAGTTTAGTGATATCAAAAATTACTCATTTCCTTGTGAGTGGATTCTCAATATTGAGAAGCTGTTTGTGATATTTTGCCTCACCGTATTAGCCATACCCCCGGTCCGATTGGGTAAGTTTCACATCGTTCGAAAATCTTTCTTCAAACATTTATAGATTTAATGCAAAATCTATGTAGTAGGATACTCAAAACATAAAATAAAGCAATAAAAAGAAGGAAAGTAAAGCCTTTGTTGAGGTAATCATTCGACCCCGGTGTCGTAATTCGTCACCTAAATGGTGTGGTTTGATAGTTTTTCACATGTATGCTTTAAAATATTCACTATTCAACCAAATTATAATATTTAAATGTAATAACAATTTTATCAAATAATATTACTTTAAAATCCCGATGGTCTAATTTTGAACCGCTAGTACATAAGTAATATTTGGATCAATTTCAGAAGTATGAAAGATGAGCAATGCAGGAAAGAAGTCTATAATATTATCCCAATATAAATTAAGAGAACGTAAATTTTGCTCTAATTAACATACAGTAGTGAATCAAGTTTTCAGTTTTCAGACCTGTTTGTAATTAAAAGTATTGACCCTTTGTCAGATTTTGTTAATTTTCTTACATTTTAATTTAAAATGTTAACATTTAAGTAGATATACATTTCAAATAAACATAAGTACATACTTATATTTTTTACTTAGAAAATTACCTAAATTACAAAAAGTCTATAAACAAATTTAATTCGAGTTTATGATATTCATCAAATTATAATTTTATTTATGAAATCCTTGAATGAGTTAAGCTGCTACAGACATGCAGATCCAGGACTTTTTGTTTTAAAAGTATAGTGGAAGGTGACTAATTTTTATGTTATGAGTTTCATTTCGGAACAAAATAGAATTTATTGTTCAGACAACAATGGGCTGACCCATATTTTCACTGGAACGGAAGCTACCCAATCTAAATTGATCTCTTAGATCATTATGATAAATTTGACACGTTTACCCATGTCCAGATAGGAGCTACGTATAGATATGTAGCATAGGATTATATTAATTCCATTACTCAATTTCCATTTCAGATCAACCAGGGTGTGAAATATTATCACCTCCATGTCCCCTTAACGCTCGACTTATTCCGAGTCTAGTCAATAGTTCTTCACACAAAATACAATGTGATGAAGGATTCGAATTATTCGGTCCGTCCGAGGTGACCTGTGCCAAGAACAAATGGACGATTGGATATTGTGGTAAGCTCATATGTCATTTCAACCCTTTCTATTTTTTGAAATCGTCAACGCATAAATAGGAAACTGTCGCCCATTAGCGTGACTTATAAAACACGATTCCATTTTTCTGATTACAATTCTTTGCCTTCTGAATGAGTAATTTAATAATATAAACAAACACCAAGCCTCCTCACGCTGAATTGGCATAGCTTCGTGTCCTGGGAATTATAAAGCAGCGATTAAATTTTGTATCGTTCACACATAGTAGCGTATAGTAGATTTCATGAGAAACGTGAAAAAGAAGAGTTTATATTTTGATAAATTGTGTCCTCGCTTTAATAGAGACGATACACGTGAGACATGGCCATGAATTGGTCTGCAACAATCTTCCACAATTAACAAAATGATGAACCAATAATAAAATGAGTGGCATTTTGGGGACTCTTAGCGAAAACAATACATCCTTAATTGCTAATTACTTTTACAGTCTTAACAATATATTTTCAAATTGAATCCAAGGAGTTTTAATTTTGGATTTTTCTCATGATGTCTTGATCTGCTGATAAAGAAACCTAAATGATTGATTAAATTATATGTTGCGTATATATTCGTATTTAATCGACTGATAAACAGCTCTATTAAGGCTCGATTAACTTTGCTAGATAGGTCAGCGGTTGACGGTTAATGCAATTATTTCTCTATTCTAACCGTTAATGTTCATAGATAATTTCATGTGGTTGTGGAGGCTGGAAAATTTCCAAACCTAAAGAATCTATATAAAAAAAATAGGAAATGTGTTCATATTTTTATTTTAATGTTAAGCGACAAATATCGCCACAAATCGTCCATCCAACCAGTCATCTATAGCTTCAACGGCAGCAGCTTCGTCAAACCCTTCATCGGGAAAACAGGTTCCTCATTATGCTAATGATGGAGTCTTAAGTACCTGTAGTCAAACATTAAAAGAGGTAATAATAAATGCAAGCTTAGATTTTTCAGTATTACTTCGAATTAGTTGTGAGTTTAAATTATTTCGAATTTAAATTTAAAGCTCAATCCTTTTTGGAAAATCGACCTTCTTCACAATCATCATGTAACTGGTATTAGCATTACTGTAGGAGAATTAGGTAAGCTGTCGTCATTATATATCATGTAATATCGAATTTTATTATTTATTTTGTCATTCTTTGATAATAATTATAGAAGGAGCTTCATCTCAGTCCGTAGATTTAGAGGTAAGAGTGGGCAACAATCCTCTCGGACTGAAAAATCCATTATGTGTTTGGCAACCCGCTTCGGACCTTGTTCCAAACGGTAAATATATTTTTCTTAAAAAAAGTTAAAGTCTATAAATCTATAGAATAGTCTCATAACAAATACATTTGTTATTTTACAGAGAAAAAGTCGTTTGCATGTGCCAGACCAATTCAAGGTCGGTATTTATCAGTTCAGATAGTCGGAAGTGAAAGTGTACTGAAGCTGTGTGAAGTTGAAGTATTTGCCACTGATGGTAAAATTTCCAAAGAATTAAATTTTACTATTTTAATTTATTTCCTAAATATTGGTTTATAATGTGTTGCAGGGATTCCAAGTCAAAGATGTTCGCCAGAAGGTACCATGCCAGAGGATATTGTTAGTTTTAATGGAACTTGTTATGAGTTTGCAACAAAAAGCGGACAGGTAGAACTAAGATAAATAATACATTTTATATTTATACTTATACTTACAATTGCATTTTTAAAATATTCTTCAGACTTTTGGTGGATCTCGTTCTCAATGTGTGGCTAGGAAAGGTCAGTATCATAGAACTCAATCCTCTCAAATACATACTGATGTACAAACATAACAATTATTTTGAATTATTTTTACAGGAGATTTGCTCACCGAAACTCATTTAAAACCCAACTCACCGAATCAGTATCTCATTACCACGACGTTAGATAGACTGAAACCAACACTAAAGCGTCCGCTTGTATGGATTGGAGTAGAACGGTACCAATTTATTAATCAATTTTTGGGAAAGAATCCAAACTGAATCATTTATTTGTGATTATTTAATTTCAATAAATAATTTAGAGATCCTGGTTTCACGTCAAGATCATGGAGATGGGTGGACACAGGTCTTCTTGTCAAAAAACCGAGCTGGGGGAAAGACCAACCTAACAATTACAATGGAGAACAAAACTGTGCCGTTCTTGATGGGGGCAGAGATTGGACTTGGAATGATGTTGGTTGTGGCCTCGATCTTTTTCATTGGATTTGTGTTTTTCGTATGATTCACTAATTTATAAAATAAATGATACTTACATTTCAAGTTAATTGGCATTATTTATTTAGCTCCAAAGCGATGTGGCAGCCCAGACCTTCATGAAGGAACAGAATTCTTAAAAGAAGATTCCAAGAATGACGACTTTGCTATTGGAAGTATTCTAACCTATCGGTGCAGTGTACCAGGTTACTTCATAGACGGTGGAGATCGAGTAAGAATTTGTCAAGCAAACGGTTGGTGGAACGGTACATCACCGATTTGTAAATGTGAGAACAATATTCCAAAGATTTTGTCAACATAATTTTTAAATCATTCTTGACATAATGTTGTTTTCTTGTTTACATAGTTGTTGACTGTGGAGATGAACCGTTGAAAAATATACTCGAAAATGGATCCATAAATCTTCCAGAAAATAACAAGACTTTCTACGGTGCAGAAATCAAATACAAGTGCAACGAAGGTTATACAATCGCAGAGGGGAATGAAGAACGAACTTGTACCAGAGAAGGTAAATGGTCTGGGAATCTACCTAAATGTCTTAGTAAGTTTGGTCCGATTTGAAATATTTAATTTGAACTCAAAGAACTTTAAATATTTTGTCGTTTTTATAATTTGCAGACTCCGTTTGTCCAGCTCCTACTGATATTGTAAACGGAACATTTGTAGCCAGCGGAAAAACTGCTGGGTCTACAGTGACCTATTCTTGCAACCCTGGACATGTCCTCATAGGTTCTTCATCCCTACAATGTAAACTTGGAGGAACCTATGACAAGCCTCCTCCAATGTGTAAATTTATTACCTGTGGAGAATTGCCATTATTACCAAACGGAACATTCAATCTAATGAACAGCACATCAGAAATTATGCAACATTCTTCGTCTAATATGCTAGGCTCTGTAGCTTTAGCTTCGTGTAGTCTGAATTTTGAATTAGCTGATGAAAGCGAAAGTCGTGTAGTGTGCAGTGAAAATGGCAAGTGGGAATTATTAAGTGATAGAGGAAATCGGTTGAGAAGTTGGGATACTCTTATAAAGTGCCAACGTAAGTTTGAATCTAAAGGATGGGTCCGCATAAGAACTTATTATTATAGGGTGATAGAGGACACAAAACTACATCAAAAAACGCATATTTC
>JAQGBQ010000392.1:0-23346 GCA_034698485.1 Vertagopus arboreus | reverse complement strand
TAGCGATAATTTGTTTTTAAACATTTTTTTAATCATTTTTGTGGAAACGCCAATTGCAGCCTCCAGCTGTGCACCGCCAGGATTGCACGACTAGAAGTCGAGGGCTGGGCCTGACAACTGTCCCAGAAAATGCATGCACAGCCGTTCATTCCAACAAATCAAGGTCTGCTCAAAAATAACGTAGAAAATATTTGTTTTTAATTAAAAAATAAAAATATGAATTTCGACCCGGACAACATTTTTCCGGGTCGAAATTCATATTTTGTTTGAGTTATAAATGTATTCAAAATTCAAATATTATTTGATTACAGTTGGCAATTTTGGACTCTGACAGATTTTGAGTATGATCCATCTAACTTTCTGCAAGAAAGCAAAACTGAAGTATGTTGGAATAGGAGCTTCGCGGAGCTCAATTCTTCTCGGTTTGCAGGTCCATCAGATTTTGAAACTCCTGCCATAGCACTGTACGAAGGTACATTCCATA
This sequence comes from Vertagopus arboreus, assembly GCA_034698485.1. Lineage (NCBI taxonomy): Eukaryota > Metazoa > Arthropoda > Collembola > Entomobryomorpha > Isotomidae > Vertagopus > Vertagopus arboreus. Next base: position 22,862 of record JAQGBQ010000392.1, on the reverse strand, counting down.
GCAACGAACAACTAGCAGGAGGTCGAGAATATGTTGTGACTGGCGTTGCTGGCAATAATATACAATTCAGCCCCCGTTTTGCAATTTCATTTGGGAACTCGAGTTGGACTTTATTCACTCGAAAAAACTTTGACGGAAATGCATATTCAACATGCTTTACACCAAATTCTCCTTCAGATGTTTATACTGACTGGACGCATTTGAACTCTTCTTTCGTTGTACAGTCTGTTGCTAAAGGCTGTGACACAGTCCAAGTTTCAAATAACATCAATCTCTTCAAAAATAATTTAAATTTAAACTAACAATTGTACGAATATTTCATCTTCTTGGCTTTGTATCAGCTAGTAAAAAATCTGTTTTTATTCTGTACATTTTTCAAAATTTTATTTCAGCTACCTAGTTTCTCCTCTTTGAAAACAATTGAAATGTATGAAGCATATTTCAACAATTGTAAGACAGATTTAGAACTTGAATTTGGCTTTAAAATATTCGAACTTAAATGGTGGCAATACGTACTTCTTTACCAAATTCGGTGGGTACAATAATGGATATTTGGTTGTTTATGTAAAGCATGGAATAGTAAGATTCAAAAAAGAATTTGAGGTTAATATTCACTGATTCATTTTAGTAATTAAAAAATTTGAAAAGCAGAATTCAAAATTGATTATTTGAAAAATAATAAAATGCAATTTGTGCAGAAAAAAAATAAAACCAGAGAATTTTGATTCGTAGCTAATTCTGCAATACATAAATAGTTGTCTTGTTATAAATCCTTTCGTGTATTCTTGAATGGAAATCCACATTGTCTTAAGTTTCATGAATAACAATTTCATAGAAATCATCCAATTTGAAATTTCTAGTAGTCCTAAATTATGGCAACTAAGGTTTAAATGCTCCATATGAATAAATAAATAATCTGATTCTCATACAACAACAGTGTTAGCAATTGTTTGCATTTCTTCCTATTTTTCCTGAACAGTAAAATTTAAAAAAATACGACCAGGTTTGGTTCTATCTTTCATTTTTTAATTTTAAAATGCTTTTATTGGTATGAAACTTTATTGTAGATGTTGCAATACATATTTAATGTTCAATGAGAAACGCGATTTTAGAGCTGTGAAATCTTGCTTTACAATTCGGTATATCAATGTGTTGAGACTAGCCAATTTTCATTGTATTTAAATAAATTACAGTTTTTTTATTATTAAATGTGTGCAAGGATGCTTTTGCTTATAGGATTAGTAGATCATAAATGTAATAGATTTGTATCTTTATTGTTTAAGAAGTTTGAATGTAAATTAGAACATAGATTTCAGTTCAAATATTTAAGCTGGAAAAGAATAAATATAATTTTCAAGGTATTTATTGAATTTGCGATCAAAGTTCTGAGGAAGCCTTCTCAAAATTTCTGTCTATTTTCTAAAATAAACGTAACCCATGCAAAGAAAATAATTTCTATTATCATAATGAATATAAGTTCAGGTGTTAAAATGATTCATTCAAATGTTTCAATGACTATAGTTGACCTAGGATGTTAATTTTGATGAACAATTCAGTATAACTTAATCAAAATATAATTTCAATTATAAATTAAATTCAATAAAGTCAGGAGAGGATATTTTTCATCCACATATTTCACAATAACAAAGCAGTTAAGTTTAATCCAGACTTAATACATATTATCAAGGGCAAACAAACAAAAATTCGAAATACTCATATTTTATTGCCATTTGGCCGGTTTTTATTTAATGAATTTATTAGCCAATTGAAACCTCATGATAAATCAGTAATTTTATTGAAATAACTTCTCATTCCATAGTCATGTTTGTAATTTGTGAAATTTCGAGTTATACCGCATTTTTGTTTCACAAAAAATTAAACAAAACTTTACACAGTTTTCGGCCTTGAGGTGCAATTTTCTCCAGTTTAAAATCAATTCTCGATCAGTTATTAAAATATCTACAATCTGTTTTAATAGTACGTCGTTATCTCCTACTGACTGATGATGTAGCCTTCCTCGGAACCGAGACAAAATTTGTCGCATTTTATGGATTTTACGTACTTATGTCAGTTTGGTTCAAATTAATTCACTTACAAAATACTTTTATTTAAAATGTAGAAATTTACAATGTTTAGAACCAAATGAATAATATTGATCAAAAATATGTTTTTGAAGAAAATCAAGTGATTAATAATGATTAAAGAATGGCAGTTCAACATGTTTGGATTGAATGGATCGAATATCAAATTTGTATTAAGCAATGTATGTACATGCAATAGTTTTATTCATCAGTATCTTATCAAAATAAGATAACCGTTTTTGAGCATTTTTGATTGTTTTACATAACTTTTATTCTATTTTTGCATACATATGTATCTGATGTTATTTTGCAGAGATATGTATTTGTTCATCGAAATCGAGCGAAAGAATGGATTTTGACTTGTTTATGTAAAGGCACAGAATAGTAGTAATCTAATCGATAAGCTGAATTTGTTAGAACTGGTTTTAGAGATTTGTTGAGTTAATTTTTAATAATTAAAAATCCATGGACCTTTCTGTCCCTCAAAAGGCTGATTTTTAGCGAGATTCACACCATCATATTTGGCACCAAAGTGCAGATTTCAAAATTTTAAGCAAAGTTTGAAAAGTAATTAAGTAAAAAATATGTACAAACGAATGTATCATATCTGAAATAAATATTTGTCTTATACTAATACTGGTTAAGCTAGTCTTTAATGAGAGTCACACATATAATATATCTTAAATTTAAACTCAAAACCTACAGTGCAGAACTCTACATAGCCCGAGCTAGTATTGTATTAGATGGTCATTAAGGAATTACTCATACCATGGACTCGTTTAAAACAAATGTTTGAAAAGTTTTAAATTCTTTTTGAATTTTTTAAAATCGAAAGTTATTGCTATGTAGAATTTCAGCTTCCTATGGTAATTTTCATAAAACCCGTGGGGGCTATACAACAGGATCCCTCTGAACATTTTGTTTTGAACTTTAGTCATACCATTCTTTATTTGAACTTTCATATATTTGAAATAATTTTTGAGCCACCGGCTGAATTTACGGTGAAGTATTTATTAAAATTGAATTAATTGGATAATATTAAAATTGAATCAGAGTTAATCCAATTCCACTATAACGCTGGATCATTTTATGAGTGGGATTTATTAGGTTTTTAGGATGGGGATTGAATGTGTTGAGAATTCAAACACTTAACATGTATGATTGATGTGATTTAATTACAGCCGGTGACTTCAGTAAATTATTAATTTGGCCCACAATATTACTTAAACATGAATGAGAAATTATGCAAAAAGAGAATAAAAGTTAGATAAAGTAATCAAAAATGCTCAAACAAGGTTATCTTATTTTGATAAGATACTGAGGAATAAAATTTTTGGTCATACATTGCTTAATAACAATTTAATATACGATCCATTCAATCCAAAAATATTTAACTGCCATTCATTCGTCATGAAGAGACTTGTTTTTCTTAAAATATATATTTCATTTTAAAATTCTTCGTTTTGTTTGGAGATTAACCAAACCTTCAAGTATTTTGTGACTAAATTAGTTTGCAAACAAAAGTGCGTCAAATCCCAAAAATGGGTCAGAATTTATCTCGACTTTTTCGGGGGAGACAGCGTCAATTTGAAATAGATAATGACTTATGTTTAAAACAGATTGTAGATATTTTAATAACTGATCCAGAATTGATTTTAAACTGGAGAAAATTGTTTGATGGATTGGATCTCAAAGCTCAGAACTGTGTACAGTTAGAACGACAAGTCAAAAATAGTACGATTGAAGGATATGAATTGTTCTACACGATTTTAAATAAATGGATATCAGCTGAAGGTAACAATGCTACAATCTATGAGCTTCAGCAAGTTTTGGAAGACAACGGATTTCGAGCAGTTGCAGGTATTTTCAGATTTAAAATAAAATTTATCTGGACTCGGTTGGAACTTAACGATTTGGCAAATGTTATTTTGGTCATTAAAAATCTGGTTTTATTTTGACAGAAAAGCTTTCAAATATCCAAAGTTCAAAAAAGAACACTGTTAACTTAAAGATTTGGTTTGAAATCGGCAGAGCCACGAATAATTTTGTCGGAAGGAGAGAAGAGCTAGAAGAACTGAAAGAATATTTTAACAGTCAAAAAGCTCCATATGTAGTGACGATTAGTGGAATGGGCGGGGTTGGCAAATCCGAACTGGTCAAGAATTTTGCAAAGGAAATAGCAGGTATGGGAATTCTGGGAATTAATATTAATTCTTCTACCATTTTTGTTGAACCTAAATTAATTTAAAACAATATTTTAGAGAATCAGTGCGTTGACTGTGTTTGGTTGAATGGAGAAAGCAAAGAAAGTCTCAAGAATTCCATTACAAGATTAGAAAGTTTCCTCCATCTTCCCAATCCTGATAAAGATGAGCCATCCAAGACTGTCGATCTTCTGTTTGCTCGTGCCATTTCAACAATCAAAGGAAATTCTAGAATGCTCGTGATTATTGATAATGTGGACGAGGCAAATGAAGACGTTCAGAAGATAATTTCTAAAATGCAAGATGGTCGTTGTTATTTTGTGATAACTTCAAGAAACGTTCTTGTTTTAAGAACTGCGGGAAGCCAAATCCAGTTGAATATTTTGTCGGATGAAGCAGCTATCGACTTACTCAAAAAATCAGACATCAACGAACCTGATGACGAACTGAAAAAGTTGTGTTCTCTACTCGGAAACTTCCCTTTGGCATTGCACCAAGCTGCAGCTTATATCAAGCAGCAAAAACTAATTGCAATCAAAGGAGAATCCTACAAAATATCTGACTACATGGACATCTACCAGAGCCAAAAGCGATGTTTACTTGGACACAAATTAAACCAGATTGAAAATGATTACAGAGAGACAACTCTCATCACTTGGGATATTTCCTTGAAAAAAATTCAACAAGATGAAGAATCTGGGCAAATTGCAATTGAGCTTTTGAACACGATCGCTTATTTCGAACCAGATGGAATTCACGTGGATTTTTTAAATCTATATCAACCAGATTTATTGAAGGCAATTCCTTTGGTTAAGACTTACTCTCTTGTGAAGTTTGAAAATGGTATGATTTCTATTCACCGATTAATTCAACAAGTTATCCGGCTCAATTTAAGTTCTGACCAATTAGAAATATCACAACTAACAAAAATCATCACAGCTATTCAGCCAATTTTGGAACCTGCTAAACGGTGGGTTGGACTAACAAGTTATTTATATCCTGATGAGTATGAAAAAAGTTGGGTAGACGAAGAGCGGTCGTTAAAACATATTAAGAATGGAATGGGTCACATAGTATCGGTTTTAAAACACGCTGCGCAACATTCTCAGTTGCTAGCTAATTTTAAAAATGTTTTTCTAGAATGCTTGAATAATTTGAGGTACTTTGCATCACATCAACAGATCATAGATTTGTGCCATGCAACTCTAGATCAAACTAAATGTGTTGGCTCAAAAGCTGAGTTTACTTTACGAGTTGAAAGTGAACTAACTTATGCACAATGCAGATTGGATAGGAAGTTCAATCAAAGTAATCTACTGAAGTTGAAAAATGTTTATACTGAGCAGTGGAGTATTTTTGGCGAAGAAGGCAAGTCAACTCTGACCACAGCTCACTACATCGCAAAGGTACAGTTCGAGTATTGGTACAAAATGAGTGCTAAAGATAATGCGAAGAATGTTCAGTGGTGCAGAAATGTTGTGCAATTGAAAACAAAAGTTTTTGGACCGCTCCACAAATCTACTTTGTCAACAAAAGTTATTTTAGCACATCAAAGATATTATGACAAAAACTATCACGAAGCTTTGAAACTGTATGAAGAACTTTTTCAGTGGCAAATTACTCATTTAGGTGCAGAAGGGAGTGGAACATATTTTATATTTCGTCTATATGTTAAATCTTTATTAAACACGGATAATGTAGAAAAGGCAAGATGTGTTGTAGTACAACATTTGCAACAGGAGCTGACTCAATCTATCCACGAAGTTTATGAAGATTTATCTTTGGTTTTATTTTGCCTTGGAAAAATAGAAGAAGCAGTTGCTACGCTTAGACGGGCAATAAACATCAAGAATATTGATGATAAGATTTCTATTTTCGATTCAAATTTGTCAAAATACAATGATGCGAATATTTTGTTGAAAAATAAAAATAACTCTGCAGCACTGAAAATTTATAGAAGTTTCCGTGAATTCAATTATTTTTGTTATTGGTGGAAGGCGGACGTAAATTATAAAATAGCTCAGTGTCTTATTGGACTTCACGATCTCAAACAAGCTCAGACGGCTCTTGAGAACGCTTTTATTATTCTAAGTATTAATGCAGGTGATAATTGTAAACCTGTAATTGACATGAAGAAATCATTAGATGATATAAACATACTGATTGGAGCTTCAAAAGGTAAGCCGATTCAGAACAAGCAGCTGATAGATTTTAAATCTGTTTATGAGATACAGCTATTAGTTTTAAAAGCAAATTGTAATCACACATACATATAATATACAAATTATGCATAATTTAACTGTTAAATTATTTCAGATTTCTCGGATTCAGAATGGACTGATTCAGATTCCTCCGATTTAGATGACGAAGATGTTTAAAGTACTTGTGCGGCAACGGATTTAAAACATCTGTGGGCGCAGCAAATTTGCTACTTAAACTTAATCTTTATTAACGTCTAGTACAAATTAAAATTAGCATGTTAAATATTTATATTTTTCACTATGTCAGTTATGATAATTGTATTATGATGAGACTTCGTTAAAGCTTTAGTAACCTATCTACCAGGATCCCAGTAGGAATTTATTTTAATGCTTTAACGTCTTTGATAAAAAAAACTGCAACAGAAATATAATACAGATTAGTAAAATATTCAATAAACTATTCAGTTCATTATTTTATTGATAGCGCCTTCAAAGAGTGGAAAATTAATACGTACTATCACAAACTAAACCTGTTTTGTAATAATAAAAAAAATTCGCTAGATGTTAATAAACATTAAATATATACATATTTAACAGAATGAAAAGTAAGCATTAAAATAAAATTATGAACCCAAACCAGCTTTTTTCTGCAAGAAAATTTTAAGAAAAGAAGTTTAGAATTTTTTCGATCAAATTATGAGAGGAGTAGAGCTAAAAAGAATTCCAATTTTTGTTCTAAACGTTTTTATGAATGACCTAAAATTGTGTAGCACTGCAGAAAAATTGAGTTTTTTTTACAAATTTACCATATAAAATATTTAATCAATAACTTAATGTTTTTTTTTCAATGCACGATTTTTTTTAAATGGCTCTAAACTATATATATAAATGGATGTATAGAATTGAATACTTCTCGACTGTATAGCCACAACACACAGTTTTCTTTCTGCTTGAATCAAATTTTATTTTGTTTGAAGTGCTAAACTAATTAACTTTTTCTTTGTTAGGTTTTGTTTTAAGTACTAGTTCTAAAATGCAACATATTTTTAAGACTCAATTTAGATTCAACCCGAATAAAAAGAAACTCGGAAACTAAAACGATTTGTTATAGATTTACATTAGCCATAAAAAGTCTTCCTCTTTACTGTTTTTATGCAGTTTCATGTATACAATGGAGTTTTTAAGGCATAAAATTATTAGTGTTTTCATAGATTAGATGCAAGGAATCATTTTTTTGAAAATGCTAAAACAAAATTATAAAAATTCAGAAACGCGGAATATAAATAAGATGATGGCTACAAACACTTATTCGATCATAAAACTAATAGATTTGCATTATTAAATACTATTTACGAGTCGATTGAAATTAGAATAAATATAAATTTCAGTTCAAATATTCAAGCTGGAATTCAAAACAGTTTCAATTTTTTTGCTGGAGAATTTTTTAAATTTTTTTTAAAAAAAGTAACCGTAATCTCATGCAAAACATCGGGGATTTTTATTATTTTTGATGCTAATGAATAAATGGTTAAAATGAATGCTTGAGATGTTTTATTGAATATAGTTGAAGTAAAAATATATGTTTATCTCAATAATTGCGTCAATGCATTTTTATCTGCAATTGAGCATAAACTCATAATATTAATTAAATGATAATTCAAATTGAGCAGAATAAAGTGATGAAAGGATGATTTTTTATCTAAATGTTTCACAATGTCAAAACAGTTAAAAATATTCCACGGTTAAAATCAGTTGCAAAATAAACCACTCACACTCATATTTCAGTTGTATTCAGTCGGTAATTGATTTGAATTTTTTACCAAGCTGACAACTGAATATGATCAATCAAATTTTTTTTTATCTATTTATCTTTTGGCATTTTCATAAACATATTTGTAATTTGTATGAGTAACTTTTGACTTTTATTGTACTGCACATAGGCATCAGAGCAAATTGAATTGTTTCACATGAAATTAAAGAAAAACATCAAAAAACCGATAGAAATAATATTGAATTTATTTTTTCGTAAATTAAAAATTATGGTTAAAAGCATAATTAGGTGAACCAAAAAAGATTAGATGTCAGAGAAGCCATTAAAGTATTGGTTGGAGCTAGCAGAATTATTTTTAAATTTGTATAGGGCTTCCCACGTGACGGGTCCGTCCCGTCGGGACGTGTTTCGGGTAAGGGACGTGATTTTTGTCCCGAAAGAATTCGGTACGGGACAGGTATCGGGACGGGATAAGTCCTGTCCCGACCCGGACCAACCTGGCCGGGACGGGACGTCCCGATTGAATCGTAAAATGTCTGGTTTGCAAAGTTAAATCATTGACATATTCCAAAGCTTTATGACATACCTTCTAAAAAATTGTACACCTACTTTTACCCAGTTTAAAAATTCTAAAGGTTGGAAACTGAATTGTTTGGGATATTGTTCTGAAATTTTGAATTCTTTTAGAAATTTGAAAATTTTCAGAAATATTTTGAATTATTTTTAAAATTTGGAAAAATTTGGATTATTTTTAAAATTCGGATTTTTTTGGATTTTTTAAAGCTTTTTTAAAAATAATTTTGAAAATAATTTTTTCTAGAAATAAATTATTTTGAAAATTTGGAAAATATCGATTGTTTTCGAAATTTAATAAATAGTCATTTATTTTTTCTAAAATCAACTTTTCTTAAAAATAAAATTATTTCATGTGGTTATTGCAATGTATTTAGTATTACACCGGGATGTCCCGTACCGCAATTGTCATCCCGAGTCAAATTTCGGGACGGGACACCCATATCCAGACCGATCCCATCCCGTGGGAAGCCCTATATTTGTATTTATTTCTGCAAAAAATTCTTATAGATTCACAGAAAAACACTTTTCTGTATGACTAATATTTTACTGCTTTACAGGACACGGGACAATATTTATAACACAGTTTTGAAACAAATGTTTGTACGTGCGTGGTATGACTCGAATGGTTCGAATCACTTTTTTTTCCTGTCAAAATCCGACTATTTCTATGAATTTAATTTAACTTTTTGAATTTTACATGATCCCATATTTTTAAAATCAGTTTGAACCAAAAGATTTTCTCCTTAAAATAGCAGCTAGTAACATTCTCTTCAATCAAACCAAATGGAAATTAAACATTTGACTTTTTGACCCTATTGACCGGTCAGCTTACTTTTTGCCCTTTTTATCTGCACTTTGAAATTGCTAGTGTAATGAGTTAATTTGATTTACATAAACTCAGAAGCGTGGCTTATAAAAGCAAACAAACCGATAGACAAACAATTCAAATGCTTTATATAAGAGAATAATCTAATAGATTATCTGTTCATATTCGAGAACTAGAATAATTAAATAACAACATCTTTTTCGTGGGTTGTTGTAGGTAAAAAGTAGCAAATTTTCTATTAAATTTATAATATAAATATTTTAGACGTAATATGCTGCATTGAACAATTTCTTCAAAAGTTTGAAAGAAAGATTGGCCCCTAGTCGTTGCTGTTCTCTTCAAAAACAAATGAAACAACGCACTGAGGTTTAAAACCATAGTACAATATTTATATCGATTGTATAATTCTATTTCAGCGAAATTGAAATGAACGAGAAGATAAGATTAATTGAAATTCCGAAAAATGACGGCTTTTGATGATAACTACCGCTTAATATAAACTACAAATTCATCGGTTGAGTCCCGCAGTGCAGAAAATCCAAAAACTTTCACTTCAAGAACTGGAAAATTTAAAATTTTCGTTGGTTTCAATCACAAGCTAAACTAAGATGGGTAAATCTAAAATTGTGATCTTTGCATGGTTTCTGTTTTTGAGCCAAGTTTTTGCGGCGGTGCAAAAAATTACAATTTACGAACAACCGGACCAAAAAGGGGAGAGTATCACGTTACTGAAAAAACATGCAAATCTTTCCGATGGTCATAAATTGTATATGACCCCAACATCATCCTACTGTGCCACAGGATAGTAGGTGTTTTTAACAAATTAATAATAAACTTTAAGAAATAATTTAATTATGTGAATTAAAAAGGATTTTATTACGTATTTTAGTTGGTTCTTTTGGGATCTCCCAAATTACGAATATAACTCATCACACCATTATTCCATTAACAAAACTGAAATATGTAAAAACGCCAGCTTGGCTGTGTACAATTCTGTTCGCTTTCATGGTCCAGAAGACTTTGACACACCTGCCATAGCACTATACAAGGGATGGAGGTGAAGAATATCTTGTGACTGGTCCTGCCGGGAGTAATATACAATTTAGCCCCAAGTGGACTTTTTCATTTGGGAACTCGAGTTGGACTTTATTCTCTGGCAAAGACTTTGACGGAAATTCAACGTGCTTTACACCCAATGCTTCTAATGTTTTTACTGGCTCTAAGGATTTGAGATTTCATTCTTTCGTTGTACAGTCTGTTGTTAAAGGTTGTGACACATTCCAAGTTTCCAATAACAGTAATCTCTTCAAAAATAATCTAAAGGACATGGCACGCATCAGATGGGGTTTTGTACTTAGACAGATTTTTCCAAATTTTTTATATGTTGTACATATTCGTATTATGGTCATTTTTTAGTATTGCGCCGACCCTGTAACTTGACCCTAGTGACCCCTAAAAATGTCAAAAGGTCCCCAAAACTCGCACACAAAACTGGTAATGAAATATTTTGTGGATTGGTGGCGGTATCTACGCAATCTAAAGGAACTAAAAAACAGGCGAAGCTTATTCATTTGAATCGAGTAATAAATCCGATTTAGACATTTTATGACTCCAACAATACTTGAAAGGTCGGCCCAACAGATGAGTTTTGTGAGGGCTGTGCAATAAACGTTGTTGTGCAATTGTACAACGACCCTATGGGACTTGGAACATTTATTTATTCGAGCGATTTTGCATATTTGTCGACACCGATTGTATCCTAACGGACTTTGTTTCACCTCAATTGTACAATGAACCTGGGCGAGTTGGAACATTTATTGATTACAACGATTTTTCATATTTGTCCAAATCAGTTTTTATCATCCTAACAGATTTTGTTCCAGACCGTTTTTCTTTGCGACTTAGACGGTTGACCGCTGAGTATTTTGGGTCATAGAATCGCAGTTTCCTATAAAGAGATGGATCTTCTTCTTCCCATACTGTTTGTATGAATACTACGATGTACCAGAAGGAATCAATCCGTCAAATGTGGAGACAACCAAACTTGTACAGCCATGGATAAATATTCAAATAGTTTACAAATATTACATTGCTTTGCCCCCACAGCCCGGTTGACCATCCGGCATTTGGAACAGAAATAGAAAAGCAAATGGCCTGTAGGGCCTTACTACAACTATATACTCACCATCTGCTAACAACGCCCTTTTTGGGTTCGTTCTATCAAATTCTCGCTGTAATCCATGTAAATACCAGCATCAGAAAGCACTTTTCCATCAGGGTGAACTGAGTGACAGGATAATCTACTGCGACATAACCCAAAGATCTGAATCTATCAGTTGACCTGTTTGGATTTCTCCTTTTGAAATGCCCGTTTGGTTATTTCTCATTAGCACAATTTTTGCATCCCCTCTTCTCATTTCGTTCCAACAAGGATTTTCTCTGATTACATTGCACATAGGTTTAATGGTATTTTTGGTTTTGCCAGACGGAAAATCACGTGACCCATTTGAATAACATAGGATTTAATTATCTTGTTTATACTACCTTATACTACATATGTAGTAAAAGCTCTTTACAGTAAAAACCTACAGTGCAGAGCTCTACGTAGCCCGAGCCAGTGTTAAATTGTATTAGAACCATTACCCCGTAAGCCACAAAATAGCAAATGTTTTAAAAAATCTGACGTTTGATTTGATATTCTAAAATTATAAGCTACCACTATGCAAAATTTCAGCTTTCTACTGTAATATTTATAAAACCCGTGGGGGCTACCCAATAGGGTGCCTGTGATCACTTTGCTGAAAAATCTCATTTCTATTCGACATTTCGGGGTCATAGCGACTATCATGGAAAATTTCACGTTTTGATTCCATAATTTTCATTTTTATAAATTTATATTAAATCAAATATCCATAGAAACACCCACTCTACTAGCCCCCACGGGTCAACCCCACAACCCATTGAACCCATCTTCGAACTCATCCAAGGTCTTGACCTAATACGCATTTTAAGCCCAACACTGTCCAAATCGGTCAAGTGGTTCGTCCGTTATCGTGTCACAGACGGACAGACGGACAGACAGAATTAACAATCCCATAAGCCCTAGCTCGGGCTAAAAATGCAAGAAAAATGTAGTACTCGTAAATATTTTTTTTAAAAAAATCTTTGAATTGCTAATAAAATACGAAACTCATTTAACATCTTAATTAATACGTTAGGCAATATGTAATTACAAATGTTTTTAATTACTACAGAAGCCGTGAGTCTGTTAACGAATTTTAAAACACCACCGGCTCTATTTTTATTTTATGTTTTTATGATACCGACAAAAGTGGTTAATTATAATTTCTAACAGAGTCTACATTGAACCGCCTTTCATTGTAAATAAATACTTAGCTACAGCCGCATATTTAATTACTCAATAAGGATAAAAATGTCGATTTAAAATACGTTTTTTAGAGAGGAATGTGGTGTAGGCAAAACTTGTCTTTAAAAAATGCGAAACTAAGAGTTATAAATAAATGGTGTCTTTAGAGAGTTAAAAATGAATAATTGTAATTAGGATCCCTCAGGTATAGGCATTTACAAGCGAAATATATTACGCATATTATTATTTTTAGAAATGTGCAAAACCCTAATCCCTACGGATGAACTTTCTCAATTGAATTCTCGTACATTTTCGCACTTTCACCAAATCTATATCTCTATTCTCTATAAATCTAAGGTCAGAGGTCAAAATATTTAAATATTTTAAAAATCACCTGGAAAATTCACAACCATTTAAATTCTTAAATTCGTAACATTATGCGAATTCATATCCCAGGTCAAAGGTCAAATTTATTTGATCTCACATAAAAAGTGAACGACCCTGTATTAGTGAAACTTGTGAATTCTTGAATTCGTAACATTGCAAATTCGCAGAAGTTAAAGATGAAAGCGAGCCATTAGACTTTGTGTTTTATGTGTGCTTTATATCTACATCATAGAAATTTTAATATTATGTTTGAAATACTACATGTACATAATATTATATATATACATACATAAATACATTTAACACAGTTTGAGATGAAGAAGACAAAGAGATTTGCGGAGATGGCAAAAACCAAGGAACTGTACACATTACTTACTACTACTACCATTATTATTATATATGTGTCTTCTATAATATATTTATGTACTCGTATTATATTTCTGTGCAATTTATTTGAACAATATATATGTGGCTTTCCATTGAAAAAGGGTTCTAGTTTTAAAAAACACAGACATTTTTCTGTTTAATTTTTTAAAAGAACGTTTAAAAATGTTTTTTCTCTCGGTTTTTGTCAATTCTTAAAATTTAAACTTGCAGATTTTTATTTTTTAAAAAAAACAGTCAATGGGCCGTTCGTAGACTTTTGCACCTAAATTCAGTTTTTCTGGCCCAATTTATGCCAATAAACGAGCTCAGAACTTTTTTCAATGGACAACCACATATTTCCATGCATAATTTATTTGAATATATATATATAAATGTTGTGTATTTATGTACTTATGATTTGTGTTGTCTTTGTCTTTGATTTTGCATGCCGCTTCTTCTGCTGTCTCATCAACCCAACTAACAAAAACTCACTCACTCAACTTTCACTCACCTTTGATGTCACTTCATGAACTTCCATGAACTTTCATGAACTCTCCACGTGATTTGTTGTGGGCGTGGCTGATGTAAAGGGAGGAGTTTCCGAGCACCAGTTTGATGTATTTACCTTCGTGGGTCCCAATTTCTGTGACCATTGTGGCTCCATGCTGCATGGCTTGTCTAAACAAGGCCTCAAGTGCAAGGGTAACTTAAAATTAAAACAAATTAATCATTTTAATTATTTATTATTATTTTTATCATTAAACAGTAAACACGCTTTGCTTACTCCATTCTAAAAGAGTTTCTTATGAGGGGAAATTTAGCCAAATAAGTAAATGAAAAATCTTTCTTTACGACGAGTAGAAATTAGAGATTTCTCTCATAAAGACTCAAAAATCTTTTCATTGTTCACTTTTTGTACTTAATAAGCTTGCACGACTTTAAAGCAAGATTCGTATGAGGGGAAATTTAACCTAAAATATTTTCAGCAAGTTTTTTTATTAGAAAAAAAACTACCCTCATAAGATTCGTACATACAAATTTTGTCATTCTTTTTGGACCTGATTTAAAAAAACACAACTATTGTTTTTGCTTCTATGTAGTGACGAGATTCTTATGAGGGGGAATTTAATCAAAAACAATGCTTTTGAAAATGAATAAAAACTATAGACTCGTCTCATAAAAATCTCATAATTCCCTTTCTAGTTTCTACTATCTAGAAACATATTACTTTTTTGTTCTCTCACCTATAAATAAATGTAAAGGGTTGTCCACAAGCTACAGAAAAGTTTATTAAAAAGCTAAAAATAGCATTAACCTATTAAAAGTGTGAAGAGAGGTCAAAGGTGAAAAAGTATATTTTTTTAGTAAGACATAATTTATGGAGGTAGTGAATGGTTTTAATTTGGACGATATGTTTTATTACTTTTGTAGTTTGGGTGACAAGTGTTCATCTGTCAGAGTTCCATCCGACCAAAAATGTCACACAAACGGTTAAGGGAGACAGATGTGTCCAAACAAAACTTAGTCACTATGAAAAAAAAGGAGTTTACCTTACATTTCTAGATTTTTATTCTTATTGCAAAATGGCTTATCTTGTTCCGGAATAAGAAGAATCGGCTTAGATTCTTTAGGGTTCGTCTCATATTTTTTATTTAAAAAAAGCAGTAAAATAAAACGTTTAAAAAATAGAAAAAATCAAAGTCTAAATACAGACAAAAATAGCAAAAAAATTTACAATTCTTAACAGCTCAAAAAACCGGTGAATTTTTTGCATAGAAGTGAAAGTCCAAGTAAAAATGGCACAGAATTTTTATAGCTTACAATATCATCATTTTGACCTTTTTACTCGGACTGTCACATTATATCTATATATAGTAAATATTATATTTGAAATGATATTGGAATTGGAAAATCTTATTTTGTGTGTCAAGATAAATTATTAGACAGTTTCTATTCCCTAGGGATATAAGACACATCTTTTATCCAATAATCTCTACATGTGCTATTATACTAAAAAATACCTGTGGAATCTAAATAGCTTTTTATTTTATAAATTCATAACCTGGTTTTTACGTTTAAAAAATCTTGGTTAAAAAATATTTTCACATTTGCTTACATTTGTGACAGTTCAAGTAAAAATTTCTTGAACTACCACATTTTCATAAAACATAAAATAATTTCAAAATTTTTCAAGGCTAAAAAATTGGTTTAAATAGTGTAAAAAATAATATAATGTAAATCTAAAACATTTTTCAAAGGAAAGAAGAAGATAGTTTATAATTTTAAACACTTAAACAGTCAGTTTTTATAAAACGTAAGATCTTTTTCTTTTGAAATAAAAGTTGAATTATAAGGGTGTCGGAATCTCCAAGGGACGATTATCCTCTTTTCATATTTGTGACAGTCCAAGAGAAAAATGTATTACGGTTTGTGTAATTTTAACTATGACTTTAACATAAACGGTGTTTTGCACAAAATATGTCATAGATAACGAGCTTCTTATTAAATCTGCCTCGCATTTTTAGCCCGAGCCAGGGCTTATGGGATTGGTATATCCGTCTGTCTGTCCAATTTTTTTGTGACACGCTAGCTGGCGAACTACTGGACCGATTTGGACCGTATTGGGCTTAAAATGCGTATTAAGCCAAGGCCTTGGATTAGTTCGAAGATTGGCTGAATCGGGTGAAGGGTTCACCCGTCGGGGCTTAAATTGATGTAAAATGCTATCGATTGACTAAAATGACCTAAAGAATGTAAAAGGCTCGGGCCATGTAAAGTTCTGCACTGTAGGTTTTTGATCTACCTAAGGTTAAATTTGTCTATGGTTTGTAATGTAGATTGAGATAGGTGGGAACTTAAGATAAGATATGTAAATCAATAAAATAGGAGTAGTGTGCAGTTGCTTAGTAGTTAGCCTCTGCTGCAAGCTAAGCTTAATACCCGGATTGGACCTGATACCCCGGGTATTTTTAGCTATAGTCCCTTCGGTTAAATTTAAGGAGGACTCTGACATGAGAAATCTCTTTGCTTGGAATCCACAGGGAATACTCAAGAAAGTATCACTTCTTTGCTCGTATAATAAAACAATTTCCATTTTCCATATGACAAAAATAATATAAAATACGATAGTACAAAGCCCGAGAAGCTGAGTCAAATGAATAGGTCAGAGGGGTCATGGGGACGATAGCAGAATCATAATACAAATTTACATTTATTTCTGCAACACCTAAATACACTGTATAAATCATTCGTTGTACAAAGTATGACTTGTTGAACCACTTTAACAATTCGAATACAGTTTATAAACAGAAGTTTTTATCCGTGATGCAATTGAATGACGTTTAATTGAAGGACAACTGGGCATAGAGTGGTGACCTTTTTAATAATTTTGAAAGGTCAAGGGTCAATATTTTTTTGATCATTTGAATCTGCAGAGGAGTTGTAAGAGCTATTCAGATTTGAAATTGATTGAGTGAGTGTTGTCCATAGAAATTAAATATAGCAGTCACAGCTTACAGAATACAAAACACTACAATTTAGATTGTCAGACAGATAGACATTTCTAGAGCTTTATATCAGAGTATTTCATAGTCTCAGGTTTCAAGTTAGAACATCAAGATTAGAATTTAAAAAATGGAAAAGGTTCCTGGAAGAATACTTTAAATTCTGAACGGTTAAAAATTACCACCCGTGCACATTTTACTTGGACTGTCATATTATTATTATTATATATAAAATAAATGTCCGTGAAGAAATAAGGGCTTCCCCCTTAGAACGAAGTGTCAAAATAACTCAAAGACTCAGCCAATCTCAGCTTCCTTTGTCTCCATACTTATTTCAGAACGTGAGGAACATTCATATTGCTTTTTTTGCTTTTATTTAAAGGTGTTTTAGGGCTGTTCGTAAAACACTTTTTTAAAAATAAAAATTCAGTTTTATTAACTTTATTGTTAAAAAAATTGGATTACATTTTCAGGTTTCAACAGACATAATTTATTTTAAAATCCAAAATGATACAGGTCAGCTTTTAAAACTTGAACTATCAGTTTCTTTATTCATTGAACTGCCACATTTTACGACGATAATCACCGAATAAAATGTCATTTTAAGATTATATTCAACTAAATTTAGTGATTGTTACTAAACACCTTCTCGCACCAATTTAAAAAATATATGAAACGACGAAGCTTTTCTTTCTTCTGAGAATGTGTCTTAATGTCCAAAAATAGCCGTTTATATGTAGTATGTAGTAGTTGATAGTTTGAAGTTTGCTCCCTATGCTGGGATTAAGAGTCACAAGAATGAACAAAAGAAGTTTAGGAAACTTTGGCAGTAGAGTTGATGAGAATTGAGTCCCTTGGCCATTTAGTCTAACGACAATCGACAATCTACCTAGATTACAGTATCGGCTAATCCTTTGAAATGGAGGAAGAGTTGATCATCTCATCAAATAAATTATCTACTTGACCTCATTTCTTTACATTAACACCCAATACACTTAAGAGAATTCTTCTTAACCGATTAAGAACACAGCTTATTAAACGAGTGACATTAAATAATTTTTTTTATCGATGAACATTTTTAGAAAAATTTCAGCTTGTACTTTTATTGACAGTCCGGGTTGTACTATAAGAGTTCAGAATTTAAAACCTCAAAACGTGGTAGAGACTTTGAATTCTGAACACTTCGAGCACCTTTTCACTTGGACTGTCACAATTACTAAAACGACTTTATTCAATATTGGCAAATGAAAATTCAAAAATCCTTAATTGTAGCTTAAAAGCAAGCATAAATCAAAAGAAATATTCTGTGAAGGGAACAGATGGTGATTTTAATCTGTGTGCCATAATAAATTATTATTATTATTATATGTGGCAGTCAAGTAACATCTAGCAAGCATTCAAAATTTAAAGTATTGCTCTAGGAAATTTTCCAGACTTTAAATCTTTCTTATGATCTATCCATGTCGTTTTTACTTGGACTTTTACACATACGTTACATTAATACATTAGAGATGATGTAAAGGTGTATGTAACTCTGGTAGAGTTCCATGAGCAAAAAAACGAAGTAAATCCGGGTATTTTTTCGTTTAACGATCACCGTGGTCCAGATTAAAATCCAAAAGTGCCAGAAGGAAAAGTCACGTGACCCTTAAGAATAGGATTTAATTATCTCGATTATACTACATTATACTAGTAAAAGCTCTTAACAGTAAAACACTACAATATTTTAGTAACAATTGGGGGAACGGTCAAAGTTGAACGAAATTCACGATTACCATGGGAAGAATGCATCTTTTTGCCCCATTCGAGCAAAAACATGCAAATTCTTGTATTTTTTTGTGTGAATCTGGACCACGGTGAACCATGAACTTACATGTAACTTGATGTAGTATATAAAATAAAGCCAGATGAATCTATGTACTTACACGTGTGCAGAGGAAGAGAGAATTTCTTGTCTGGAGTCTTGGAAATTAATCCAAGCAGATCCTTCTCCGATCTACCCGAGTGGGTCTCACAATATTACAATCTAGAATCTAGAATGTAGACACACAAAAAGAAAATTCACCCGTATCCCATTTTAATCCACTTCTTAAACGAAAAATAATCAAGGGTATTAACCAAACTGTAGTTACTGGAAATCTATAATAAAGAAAAGTGACAATCCAAGTAAAAAGGGCATGATTCATGAAAGCTGTATTGCAATTATGAGAATTTAAAGTATTGCTTTATGACGTTTTTCGAGGCTTCAAATTCAGAACTTTTACAGTATAGCACCCTTGCCTTTATTAGTTGAAGTGTCACATGAAAGAATTTTTGAATTAAACGCAACAAAATAAGAAATAAACGCATTAATTAAATTCTCCCTAAATCGTTAAATAATTTCCTTTTATGAAGACCCTAGTTTTCGAAATAAGTTCAAAATGTAACCAAAGAAAGACGTTTTAATAATTTTTTTTAAATATTGCCTCATTTTTATGAAGAAAAAAAATCCGAAAAAGATTTTCAATAATTCCTATGTGAGCTTATTAAAATGTGCTTTTAAATTTTTTTGAGACTGCTCAAATGTTTTTTTTTGCAAATAAGGATTCGCATTCTTAAAAATACTTATTTTAAGTTTGCTTTGCTTTGAATTAAAAAATGTGCTTGCTTAATTGTGGAAATTTTACTGCCGTAAATATCCGAATAAACCCTTGTTTTCAAAGACTTTGTCTCGTAAAGGGGGTTTTAATTTGGTATTTAGGGTAATTAATTTAATGCTGAAAGTAATAATAATTGAATAATTTTGTGATTGTAGCATGTGACATGAACGTGCATAAGCGGTGCGTGGAAAGCGTGCCGAGTTTATGCGGTTGTGACCATACGGAACGAAGGGGTCGAATCGAGCTCAAAATCACATGTGTTGGCAACAAACTCACCGTCGAAGGTAAACACATTTAATATATTTAGTATTCTTATTTAAATCATGTCGACAAGCTACTAATATCGATCAGTTTTTACTTAGAAGTATGGCTAGTTCAGGATTTTTATTTGCACAGGGGGCAACAACTTTCTAGCCCAAATCCAGTTTTGAGAAGAAAAAAATCTGACGTATAAACCAGGGAGTAGGGTTCAAGCCCGGGTGGCCGCACTTTTTGCATCTTGTTTTCATGCAATATTTCACTTAAATATACATTTAGTGTTCATTCAGTAAAGATAACATGTATATTCAAGTGCAATATTGCATGAAAACAAGATGCAAAAAGTGCGGTGACCCGGGCTTGAACCCTAGTCCCTGGTTTATAGGTAACATTTTTTTAATCAAAACTGGTTTCGGGCTAATAAAATTTTTAAAATCCTGAGCTAGCGATACTTCAAAGATTAACTAAAAAAGATCTATAGAAATATATTTCGACGAAGATCGATCAGTTCCAAATTCAGGTTACCCATATACTGACAAAAAAGCTTATTTTTTACCATGTCGGCGAATTTTTATTTTATTTATTCAATCGATGATTTTCTAACCTAATATGATTATAAAAGGCGGTGGTTGGATATTTGGTGTACATTCATATTGGTTGTAATAAATATTGTATACAGAACAAATAGCCGTGAGAGTCGAGTCATCTGTCTCTTTAGTTATAACAAGACAGATTACCAAGGTTCCAAACACCGGTGTTTTTTTATGCCATCGCATTTACAACATAAGTTTAGGTAAAAACGTAGATTTTTTGTCATATTTTGCCAAATGTGTCTTTCCATTGAAAAGAGTCTTACTTCTTTTTGCAAAAAGTTAGATTTTTACATCAAAATCTGTTTTTTTCTTATAAATTCGAACCATTTTTTGGCTTTTTATTAAAAACGGTTTACCAACGTGTAGTTTAAGTTTGTAGAAATATTAATTTTTAAATGAGCCGTTCATAAATATACAAATTTATAGGAAAGTTCTATTTATTTAAAAGGACATGGCATTTAAAAGGTCCCCAAAATCTGCACATAAAATTGGTAATAATTTATTTTGTGTACTGGTGGCGACATCTACGCAAGCTAAGGAACTAAAAAAAAACTGTTGTTTTTGTTGTTTTTTTGACCTAGCGCCTTACCCTTAGGTCACAGAGGTCAAGTATATGGGTTTTTCAGAATCAGCGTAAAATTTCCGATTTTTCGGTATATCATATGTGCCGGTTAGGGAGAAAAATATACATTTTTTTGTTAACCTTTGGACATTTTTAGAGGTCACTGGGGTCAAGTTACAGGGTCGGTGCAATACTAAAAGTGATCAGAATATCAATATGCACAACATATAAAAAATTTGAAAAAATCTGTCTAAGTACAAAAACCCATCTGATCCGTGCCTTGTCCTTACTCTAATTAATGTTTCAATTTTATGTTACCAATTATCAGTGAGCTGAAAATTGTATTAAAGTCAATTTTTAAAAATTTTCAAGTTTAAAATCACGTGTCCTTTTTCAATGGAATATCACATACAAACTCTATATGTTAACCAAAGAAGCAAAAAAACAGGAATAGAACCCTGCAAGATTAGGTGTGAAAAATGAAATAGTGGAAATGGAAGACTAGGCTTGTGATGATATAGGCTTTGAATCAAATAATTCCTAAGCGGATTTAGAATTTATTTAGAAAGAGTTCAAAAGACGCAAATAAATCCCCCTCCACATTTCCTATTTACAATCTTCAGGGCCTCATCTAAAAAGCTTAAAAACTCTCAATATGACTTTTACCCGTGGATATCAACTTATCAAGACTCAAGGATCAAAATCCTATCTGGACAGAATCGTCCTTGACAAGTTATCTAAGGAGAGAAAAAAATTCATAAGCAAAAGTCACAAAGAAAAAAGCATATAGTCCTATAACTTGAAAAAAAAAATCAGAAAAACTTCTATACGATGTTTAATTTTTTTCCTCCTTCGAACCGAATTTTTAACAATATTTTGGGTATTCTAACCGGATTTTTAAAAACAATTATTTGGTCCTTCGAACCAGAGCTAAAAGTAAAAGTTTTTTTGTCTTTCAAACCGAAGTAATTTGAACAATATTTGTAAAAAAAAACATTTAGCTTTTGAAATCCTTAAGATTTGCAGGATTTTTTTGAAAATTTATAAAGCAATAAAACTAAAATTAAGAGCTCGTAGAGCGAATAAGACAGATTAAATTCATACGATTTTGGGACCAGAACGAAATTGCAAATTCTTGTTAGGTAATGAATCCGGGTGAAAATGAAGTAAGTTTTTGGCAAAAACTTTGGAAGGCGATTAGAGGGAAATGTGATTAGTTCTTGAGAATAATAATTAGAAGTAGGGAGTTAATTGGCTAATTAGAAGATGACAAGAATCCACAGGATTTAACGGATGTAAACCATTACAGTCGCACAACTGGCTACAAAACCAAAACCTCAACTAAATTCCACAAAACTACCCTAATTTATAGGGTTCCAAACCTGTCATTTTTTGGGAAAAAAATTCTAATTTCTTAGGCACATTTTGATAATAAAAACGTATTTAATGGCAATAAACAAATCCGAAAAACTCGAAAAACTTAGGTGATGCACATTTAACTAAGTGCAATTAAAAGGATAAAATAAAT
>JAQGBQ010000391.1:0-23348 GCA_034698485.1 Vertagopus arboreus | reverse complement strand
CCGGATCGGATATCCGGCAAATTGGCCGGATATGCCGGATACCGGATAGCCGACGGGTACCCGCGGCAACTCTATTTATTATGATCAATCAGTGTAGCCCACCATCTGATAAAATTGATGTGATAATAACAATATGATTTATTTTCTCTGATTAATGTGGCCTTAGCCTATAAAATCCTTAATTAAATTACAAAACTAATATATATAATATCCCAGAATCACTGTGTGATCCATGCCTGACAAGCGCAGAAGGTAGATCACGAGATACTCTGGAGACTCTTTTGGCGGGAAATTTAAGCTAATTGTAAGCTAATTTGCATATCCGAGGTGACTTCAATTTTTATCCTGTAACTTGCCATGATTTAAACGGACCTTTTCGTATTCGATTTCTGACAGGGTGACATTTTTAGAATATTCTGGTGATCTCCAGGCTCCTTGGAACCAGGCTAAATTCTAGTAATATATAGTACGAGGCCTGTAAATAAAGGTGGAAAACTACAGTCTATCAAAACCTCTGGCGGGAAAATTTAAAGCCTATAGGTTTGCCAATTGCCAGATATGGTTTGTTGATTAATTAAAAAATCTATTTGACTTTAGGATTTCAATTTATCTATTGATATTAACCGGGTTGCCAGATGTTAAAAAAATTATAATAATTTATCAACAGGAATAGAGAAAAATGCCGTAATAGAATAGTCTATTACTGCACTGTAATACTCAAGTTTCAAAGATCGCTGGCAAATAAAAAGTCGAAATCCCTTAATACCAACATTGTGTGATAAAGGTTTCAGGGAATTTAAAAATCTTTTCTGATATTTCTTATTCTTTAAATCCCACCGACTGTCAGAAGTTTGTTTCAGCTTTTGTAGTAATTTTCTGGAGTTTTCGAACAACATGCTTGCATGAGAAATAATACTAGTAAATAAAATAGGAAGTACTATTGCAAGGTAAGGAAATAGCAGAAATACTGGCATTGGAATTACGCTATGTAGCTTAATTGTACCAAAATTTACAATGATAGTGGCACAAAAGCACGTTCCAAGTGTAGCGGCTATTGCAAGATTTGAAAATGGAATAGCAAGCACAGTCAAAATCCGGATTTGTTTCCAAATTTTAATTACCTCGCAATGATAATGGATGTTATGAATAGATAGTAATGAAATAATTAAATTATTAATAACTATTGCGCACTCGAGATTCAGTATTATAAGGATACAATACATCCTTGCAGCTTCAATACCAAAAAATAATGTCAACAGGAGCCTGATTATTTTGATTAGTGTATGATTTAAACCAACGGGTGCGAATTCCATTACTAAGTTGTAGAATGGGTCAAGGTTGAAGTAAACGGCAGATATTGCAGTGACAACTACAATTACGCGCACACTGTAGAAGTATATTAACATTAAGGTTCCTAAAATGTCAACTTTCTTTGCTTGCATTGACAGCTGGAACTTTTTCAGTGCTTTTTGGTATCCATGACCTGTAATTAAATAATAACTAAATTTAAAACTACACCTTCAACCAAGATAGCTAAATCGCTATATATATGTGTGTGTATTC
Organism: Vertagopus arboreus; assembly: GCA_034698485.1. Taxonomy (NCBI): domain Eukaryota; kingdom Metazoa; phylum Arthropoda; class Collembola; order Entomobryomorpha; family Isotomidae; genus Vertagopus; species Vertagopus arboreus. The sequence goes on along the minus strand of JAQGBQ010000391.1, from coordinate 21,785 downwards.
TGTATCAACTTCTGATAACACAATCTGGCAATACCCCCCCCCCCCCGGTTTGAGTTTAGTGAATAGAGATTATATCCGCACTAGGTAAAGAGGCCCAACAAAGCCGAGTAAAATTAAAGATCATGAAATCATTTTTAAGGACGCTAGCACAATCATGTTACCCACGGTGCAAAGGCTCAAATTACGGTACTCCCGTCCAAATTAGACGTTTTATACTTTTAAAAGGTCGGGGGTAACTTTTTTTTCAGGATCTTAGAGTTTTAGTAATGCGGTTAATATAAGCTTTTCAGATTTAAACTAGGATCGATGGTTCTGAAAGAGTAGCATCAACTTAATGCAAGTAAAATATTTGCTGTTGATTTTTAACAGTTTTAGTTAATTTAAAATAGATCTAGTTGATTATAAATGTTTAAAAGCAACAATGCTTGTTTGGTAGTCTGTAATCAAACCCTACACATACTGAGTAGGGTTACGAATTCACCTTCCTAATTTCAACAGAGCTAGCTTTTTCTTTTAAATGGGGAATTTTCCTGTGGAGATTTGATCGGGGCCGTGCACAACATGATAGTATTTCATTAAGGAGGGTCGAAAATTATATTAATATATTTAGCTACGGCGTATCCCCATTCTAACAGAAAGAGGCCGAAGGTTTTTCTTCCAGGTAGTTCCTTACTACTTGTTTGGTACAATATAATTTGTAGTGAGACTAAACGCTGGCAACCGCCAAGTTTGAATTTTACTCAAAAATTTAAATTATGTAATTTTTTAAAAAGTTATATTTTTTAAAGGTCAGAGGTCAATATTTTTGATAACATTATAATTCAATGTTTGAAATCATGATCTTAATCAGCAATTCAAATTTCCAATAGGATGTGTGGTTTAAGAGGAGTAGTATTTGCCACAGACAAGTGGTAGGTTATATAAAAGGATTACCTAGGTTATTTGTAACATATGAGTAATAATAAAACGTAACGTATTTTCCACAGAAATGTAAAATTGGTAAAAAAGCCTTTCTTTCGAAACTTTCAACTCCACACTATTAACTGTTACGAGTTAATACTTTATAAAGCGTATCTTCGATATATAATTAGTCTTTATGTACTTTATATCATTGTAATTAGTGACTTCAGTTTTAGGTAATTTTGTAACTATTTACTATCGGACATTTACCACACACTCATTATTGGAAATACCGAAGGACAATGCGGACGTCCGTAGAATAACTATTGATGCCAATAATTCTAACGCTCTCTTATTATTGGCGTCAATTGATCCAATTATAACTAACTACTATTTATAATACTTATGTTGGGTATATAAAGCCAATACTTTCCGTGAATAATCAATCAACCAGCGACCATTCGACTTGAAGCTCTCTCTCTTCTCTCCACTTATTCCACTACCTTTACCTAGGTATAGGTATAGGTGCATATTGGCAAATATAACATCTACAAACCTTGTTACGTTAACCGGGTGCTATACCTAGAATAATTAACAGCGTTTCCCGACTCTTGTAACTAATACGCGACACTTGACCGGAAACAATACAAAATGCATGGTTTTTGAAGAGCATAATATAATTTTTAGCCCGACTCCGAGGGCTTATGGAACCGTGTCAGTATCTGTCCGTCTGTCCGGGGAAACGATAACTCTGTTTATACTCGCCCGATCGACCTGAAATTTTGCACACTACTTTATTGAGCTAATTTAGGATTTGAGTTCGAAAATCAGCATAATCGGTCAAGGGGTTGGCCCGTGAAGGCTAAAAATGGAGATTGTTTCTATTTGTATGTATTTTAACTAAACTTACAAAAACACATAAAAACTGCCCAGACTCTTGAAAATTGGCATAATAGTACCATTTCAGCCTTAAATAAAAATACGTAGTTTTAGAAATTTTGGTCAAAGCGACCCCCAACGGGTTTTAAAAAAATGTCAAATAAAGCTGAAACTTTGCAAAGTGATAAGTTAATATTAAATACAACGTTAATTTTGCTATAATCTTTGTCCATAGTTACCCTATGGGGTAACCCCCCGGGTTTTTTAAAAACAGTTACAGAAAGGTGGAATTTTTTATGGTGGTAGTTTATGGTATCTGTTTGCAAATAGGGATTCAGAGTCGGGGTCCATGAAGTTACAGGGGAAAGTATTGTTAATTTACGTTTCAAAATTTTCTTTCTTAAGTCCATGATGCTGTTCCATACAAAAACCATATCTTGGCCAAAAGCAGACACGACGAAAGAAAATACACATGTCAATGTTCCAAGCAATGACCAGCTAGCCAAAAAAAGTACCTTCCACAGTTGTAACTCATCTGTTTTTATAAAGTGTGATTTAAAAACAACATAATAACAACAAAAAGTTTCAAAAAATATGGTAATTTGCACTATATATTTCCAAACTAGTAATTGTTTTTCCTGCGTCACAAAAACTAGTTTTTGTTGTTTGATGTCCCATTGAACAGCGATTGTGTACATCCATTGATAAAGTTGAGCGTACTTGTCTATTGCTTTTATTACGCCTGGACTTGCCATTTTTAAGAATTAATATTGGTAACGTGTCTATTTTTATAATGAAGTTTGATGAAGTATTTTTCCTTGCTTTTAAAACCTGTTGGTTGCAAGTCATGTATTTTTCTGAAACGCAAAGTTACTTGTGTTGATTTTGAAATTGACTGAAAAATACTACTATCTATTTTATGATTTAATAGGAAATTTGATTTTAAAAAACCACGCGACTGTAAATAATGCAAATTGTGGGTATTAAATGAGCTATTAGTTAAAAAACGAACAAATTTATAGAAAAATTTGTCTAATACTTGGCTTAGGAAAAAGTTTCATAAGCTCTTACATGGACAGATTTTATCCTTTAATACCTTAAAAAGTTATTAGGGCCAATTTTATCTTAAAATAACAAACTTTATATGAATATAAAGCATCGTCGTATTTATTTGGAAATCCTTGGATTTGATTATTGATCTCTTAATTTAAGCACTCTTCATTTGAATTAGTCTATTTGTGCTTCGGTATCGTATTTTTATTCTTATATTATAGTTTTGTAACTTTTGTTTTGACTTTCGATCGCTTAGTCCATTTACGTGTTTGTAGAACTTTTATGTCTAAAATAATGAAAAGCAATTTACAATCGTTTTTAAAATTGTTGTATTCAGATATGCCTGTTATTGCTAAATGACTTCTAAATATAATAGAGAGACATATTATTGTATTTTGTTGCGATTTCTTGACAGTGATGTCCATACCAATACATATTAATTTTTTTTGATCGAGGAAAGGCATTTTTGTGTACTACGATTAACACTCCCGTGATAATACTTTAAAATGTATGTAAATATTGTTTTTCGATTAAATCGATTTTTTTACTGTGGTATCAGTGAAGACAACTTTTAAAGCCGTTTTGTAATGTTGGAAATAGAATTGTATTCTTTATTCAAGTTTAGATAATTCTACAAGAAAGGAATATCCGAGTTTTCCATCCACGTAGATATGCGATCTGGATTTCATTAAAAAAAACTGTAAAGCATATAAATTATTTATGACTCTATTCACTCAGACGTCTGTGTCAGATTAAAATAAAAAGATTAATATAAAAAGGGGTTATCAAAATAACGATTCCAATCATTTATCTGTTTTACAAAATATAAAGGTTTGAAAAGACAGCAAATTTTAATTAAATATATATGGTTAGTTAGGTAATAATACCAAGCGGGATTCCGGAAAAATATGGGATGCATGGAGCAAGTTTTCTGTCTTCTTACTCTAATACAGTCAAAGCTTAGAAAGCCAGGAGGAGAACTTTTTACTGTATTTGTAGACCTGAAGCAAGCATTTGATAGTGTTTTGGCGAGCGATGGAAAATGACAATTTGCACGATTTTCAAACTTTGCGATTTTTTGCATGGTTAATGTGAATTAGGTCGGCTAGTATTTTTACCATAATGTTTTTATAAATAGGAGAAACAGCTAAAAAAAATTCAAGTGATTCTAGTATTCCTCGTTCCCTGACATCCCTTGTAAGTTTAAAATTCATCTCAGTATGTCTGTTTGACATCAATTTACTTTAGTGAAATGTTGAGTATATCAATAATCTAAGATGTAATAAAAAATAATGTGAAAATTCTGAAATAATATTTTTTATTTTCTAATGATATTTGAAGATATTTTGTTTTACATTTGTATAAAGGTGGTGCAGGTGTTTGATAATGTGTATTATTATAATAAGGTGAACTGTAGTCTGGAACATTAATGCAGTGTTAAAAATAAAATTTAAACAAAATTTGTTGCAATTAATTTTGCGGTACATTTTTTTAAAAGTGGGGTTTCGATTTTGAAGCTACAAGTACTATTCTAGAATTTAATATTTTAACCCGATTATGTCTTACATTGAATTTGCGACTTTTACTATTGTATTTGCAACATTTACAGAAATGGTTTTTAGACACTTTAAAAAGCGTGTAACAAAAAAGTCGAATTAGAGATATTCTTTTGATGAGTTGAGGTTTTAACTGCTGCCTATACTCAAATAAAATCCACAATAGGCTTAAAAGCATTCCAGCAACATAAATATAAAAAATGGATTGAATAGTGCCTTCAAGTTTTAGTGGAATTACTCTTTCTTTGGTCACATTTGTCTGTTGCATTGTGTAATTTAATCTGTTGTGGTATTTAAAATGTGCCGCATATTCCTGAAGCTTGTGATAAATACCAGATTGGACTATAAGTTTAAAATCAAATGGGATTTTAAACCCGGTGTCTGTAAACAGCCAGCCGACAGATCCTTTCAAAATGGGCTCTTTTCCTTCAAACCAATTGTGCATGTGGTAATGCTGAGAGAGATATCTCAATTCTTGAGTAATCTTATGAGTTCTGTCAACAAAAGCAGTTCGGCCACATTTCACAATTTCCTCTTCAATTGCTGCATCATGGTTTAATAAAGGCTGGTTCAAAAATCCTCTAGGAACTCTCAGATGACGAGGTTTCAAAAGGAGATTTGCGTAAAGTTGGATTGAGTCTGGGATATGCTGAATAATAATTAGTTCGTTCAGCAGTCTAAGTTCAAATTTAAATTCTAAAAACATAGCACTAATGGATAGCAAATTATTGTTTTGGAAATTTTCCAAATTGGTGTCGCGTAGTCCGGTAAATATCTTAAAGTCTATATTGTCATCCAAAAGATTGGAATCTTTAATAAATAAACCTAGACGATCAAAATGTTTGCGTTTACTACGGACGCCTATGCTTCTTAATTTTGTTAAATTTTCGAAATGGGTGATACTGTCCGGAGTCAATGGAGAAGTGATTCCCGTAATAGCCAATCCTTTGTAAGCATTTGTAAGTATAACACTAAAGAGAAGTAACCAGAGGCCGTAAATTATTCTGAAAAATTTTGTCTTTTCTAGTATTTGAGGAATGGCAAAAGATTGTTCGATTGTGGATGCAAACATCATTAGATATGAAGAGAAATTGTGGGTTTTTGATTTACTTAATACTATATACAGATGAAAGAGAGGAGCTAAGAATAATAGCCAAGCTACGATCACAAACCACAATTCCTTTTGAAATGGATCAAAATAAAATCTCCATTTTATGCTTTTTGCAGAAAAGCAGGTAAGGAAGTTATAACTCGAGTCCTCTACAATAATCAGCTCTCCAAATCGAAGTTTGTCAAAATAATGGCTGGTTGGTGGGTTTATTTCATGGTAGCTTGGAGTTTCAACAAAACCCCAAGAGTACGGGTTAGTGTGTTTAAATATTTTACTGTCAAATGTTGCATTATTTTTTGAAAGTACAAGGAAAAGAACAGTCAACTGGTGATATTGTTCGTTGAGATAATTAAACCTAAAAGGATTAAATAATGATTTCTCTCCTAATTTAGATACTATTTCGTCCAAATCACTGCGACTGGCAACATCCACACGCCAATACTTTTGAACAAATGAGGAGGCAAAATTGAAAAATACCTCCATTTTAAATAATATATTCGAGTCCATAGGTACTAACTGAAGGGGATTACAATAAAAACAAAAACAGTAAGCTGGTAGAGTAACTTCTTTCTGTTCATTTATAAATTGTATAGCATAACTGTAGAACATTGTATTACCATGATCCTGTAAATATTCGCGCATTTTTGCCCAACTAGAACGGCGTAAAAAATGATAAAAAAACATCCTCGAAGGGGCTATTACTCGATGATCTTTTACACCGTAACCATGACGGTAGACTAAAAACTCTTGCAGATCGCTTAATACAAAGTCGAAAAACATATATCCATCTTGCCAGCTTACATATTCTTTTTTGAAATAAATTACATTACAAACTGAGTTGATTCCTTTTACTCTAAACACATTAATTGGTTGTATACTTGGTAACGAATGAACTGGCTCACTCTGCTTATAGGATGCACTTGGAATTACAAGCAGAAATTGCCGAATTGTGACTGGATTTTTATTTATATCTGGATTCAAGTCTAGTTCGTCGTATATTAGATTCACGTGACAACCTTCAAGGTTGTTAATTGTCCAAGCGATTTGATCTGAGATGTCAATTTCGCCGTCGATAAATACTTTGCTTAAAACAAATCGCAGAAATGAAATGACGAATAATATTTTTAACAAGTTCATGATTTTGCTTGCTAGCTGTTGCTTTTTTATCGGATGTCCCGTCTGTGTGCAGCTTGCTTTGTCAGAAAGTTGATACTCAGGACTATCACAAAAAATATCTCTAACGTCAGGTTTTAAAATTTTAGATTTATTGCCAGTATGTTCTTATATGTAAAACGACTTTTAATGTATTGCTCCGTTCAGTTTAAACTACTCCAATTTATTAGAATATTTCATCGATCACAGCTTTATCCATCCTTGTATATACTGATAGGTCTCAAGTCACGCTTGGTCCTTCATAAATGAATTTGACTCAATGATTTTATAGCCATAATGGCATCGTCTCTCCAACCGAGTCAGTATATACCATGGCAAATTTTGTATGTATTAGCTCTGTCCTTGCTTTGCTTTAAGTGCATTCGTGTCCACTAGAACAACAGGTAAGCAATAAATACATTAAAATAATGCAAGTTTTAAAGTTGAAGCCATTTTCAAAGCAACGGTCTTGATATCTTACAAATACAGATCAATAATGAAATGCTAAAAAAGTGATGACGTAAGTTATTTTTTTTCATTTAATAGAAAGAAGTCTTCAATTTCTAAGACTTTTGTTGACAAGTATCTGTAAATTCTGTAACAACTATAAACCTCAAAAACAGCAAAGAATTTTTACCACCAATGACAAATTCATTTTCTAGCTGGATAATTTTGAAATACAATCAATTGACTTAAGAAAAACGTCATTATTTAAAGACAATAAATATGAATTATTTAAGAATCAAAGTAGCTAATTAGCTGGTTTGATTCTTGTAGTAATAACCATTGTTATTTTTATCGGTCACGTGACTTTTTACTCCTTTACTAACATAGTCAAGAACGATTGGCATGCAGTTTACTCGATAATTTTACACGCGTAATGCTATCGCCTCATTACCTGGCAGTATATACTGGGCGATTTGTTATACATATGTACATGTCATCCGTCCCATAAATGTCGCATAAACCGATATCCGACAATAGAATTCGAAAACGTTGATTTGTTCGAGAGTTACAACGCATACAGACGGACAGACAAAATGAATTTTCCAGGGGTTTCATCACTTAATAAAATGAAAACTGCGTTTCAAGTATCTGGGTTTTGAGTTAAAAATCATTAGTTCCTAGTGTTTAAAATAATCATTGATGCATCATTGGACTAAAGTTATTAAAATAATACATAAGTATAGATGCAGTAGTTCACTGATTAAAAATGTTTAAAAATATTTTAAATATATATGTATTTATTTACTGTTAAGATTTGTTTTTAATTATTAAGCTAGACCAATTTATCAACCGGAATAGAAAGGCACGCTGTAATGGTGTAATTTATAATAGCGCTGTAGTAATTTAGTTTTAAAGATCGTTTGGAAATAAAGAAACGGAATCCATTAATACCAACATCATTTGACAAAGGTCGTATGGAATTCAGAACTCTTTTCTGATATTTCTGATTAGTTAAAGTCCATCGACTAACTGAAGTGCGTTTAAGCCTTTGAAGTAATTTGCTGGACTGTTCGAACAACATACTTGTATGAGAGATTAAGCTAGTGAGTGCAATCGGCAGTACAATCGCGAGGTACGGGAACATTAGGAATACGGGCATAGGAATCACACCGCTTAATTTAAGTGTGGCAAAATTTGAAACAACAGTGATCCCAAGGCATACTAATAGCATAGCGGCTATTGAAGGATTTATAAATGAACTTGCGATCTGATTAAAAACTTGGATTTTTTTCCAAATCTCAGTAACTTCATGATGATTTAACGTATTTTGTATCTTTAACAAGGAATTAATTAAATCGTTGACAACTATTCTGTATACATTAGCCAATATTACCATAATACAATACATCCTTGCTCGTTCAAGTGTACATACTAATGACAACAGTAGCCTAATTACTGTGACACCGGGATGATTTAAATAAAGCGGTGCAAATTCCAATATTACGTAGTAAAATGGTTCCAGATTTTCATAGACACTAAATACTGAAGTCAAGACTGCCATGAAACGCATAGTGTAGAAAAATGTCAGCATCAAACTTCCTAAAATGTCAGCTCCTCTTGGTTTGTTTGATGACTGACACTTGTTGAGAACTTTTTGGTTGAAACGCCCTGCAATTTAACAAAATTTATTTAGATATATTTAAAAATATTGCTTAAAGTAGTAAAGATAAAATTTTTTCGCCTGAGTTCCATTCTAACTTAGCGGCCCTATTTAAGACCCAATAACCTACAAAAACATGTTTTTTTAAACATTGTCGTTTTCAAATATAAATTTAGACATAAATCATGGCCACATCTACTATTTAAAAATATGTTTTTGCTCGCCATAAACTCCATTTAGACACGCGAGTTCAATTCTTGCCAGGTCGTTATATTTTTGTAGTTTTTAAAATCTAATTGGCATTTCAGAATCAGTTGATTTCTCTATAACTTTTCTCTGTTAAAATAACATCAGCCCGACGCATTTATTTTCATCTAAATATTTTGAACCATTTCAAAGAAGTTCAAGACGGATATACAAGACGTGTTTAACTTACGTGTTTGTCCTTTCTTTCTCAATTCCATTAGGTTGTTCCACACACAAACTATATCCTGACCATAAGTCGATACGGTGAAAGAAAACGCACATGCCATTGATCCTAGCAATGATAAACTAGCCACAAACAGCATTTTCCACAGTTGCAAACCAGTTGTTTTTACAAATAGCGGTTTTAAGACAACACAAAAACAACAAAATGTTCCAAAACTTACGATTGCTCTCATTAAACAGTTCCAAACTAACAATTGTTTTTTCTTCGTCACATACACTAGTTTTTGTTGTTTGATGTCCCATTGAACAGAGATTGTGTACATCCATTGATAAAGTTCAGCGTATTTGTCAATTGCTTTAAAAACTAGTGGACTCGCCATTTTGAAAAAATGTTTTTAAGTAACTTATTCGATTTGATAAAATTCTATTTCTTTGTTTATTGCGTTTTTAAAAGTTATTCTGTAGATTTTGAAATTTATTGAAAAATATTACTAACCTTTGTTATTATGTTAAAAGCAAACTAAATATATTTTATGCTAGTTCCCAAATTTATATACGTTAAATGAAATAGAAGTAGATGAAACAGAAATTTATATAAATATTTGTGTAGTAGTCTAAGACTTTATCCTACTTCTCAAGGATACAGACCTTATAAAACTTTTATAAGGTTTGTATCCTTTTTGAACTTTTATACTAAAAGTTAAAAAGCCAATTATAATTTCAACCAGCAAAGGTTATATCAATTTAAAGAAATTTGGTTTGTAATTTAGATCAACCAAATTAACTAAAATTGTATTTAAAGGTCTTTGGATTTTCTAAATTGGTTTAAAAAACTAAAAGAAATAATGATTGATTATCGATTCGTTTGAAATATTCATCATAAGATTTGCTTGAATGTCTTTCCATCCTTGGTTTATCAATTGTTGGGTCCTTGCTCCCGTTATTAACATGACCCAACAATTCATCATAAGAATAAGATTGTAACGAATTTTGTTTGCTAGCCAGCAATATTGCTGACGTGGATTGATAAAAAATACATCGATTAATTTTTATTATTCCTAGTGTCCCCGAAACTGGTTTGCAACTCTGGAAAATGCTCTTTTGGCTAGCTTTTGTTAGGAGCAATAGCATTCCTTTTCTTTTACGACTCGATTTAAGGCCAAAATATAGTTTGACTGCGGAAAAACTTAATATATTTGATAAATAAAGAAATTAAAACGAAGTTAAACACGCCTTTTAATTTCGTCTTGAACCTCCTTAAAAACGGTAAAAATATATCACTTGCAATTTCCGTAAAAATGAGTTTTGAATGCCATGAAACATGTTTTTATGAAAAATATGATGGATCATATTTAATTTTATATTACAAATATTTCAGAAACAAATTCAAGGTTAAAAACTACCCATATTCTCATTCTTCACACATGATACCTGATAAAAAAATCGTTTTTATCGAGCCATGAACATAAAAAAGCTTTAGATATTCTTAGCTTTGAAGAAATTTTATGTTGATTTTACTGCTAAGCTGAATGCAATTCTAGTTTCCTCACGACAGAATTAGCAATCTAGGTTTTAAACAATTATTTAAAATAAGCTGGAGAGCTGTAAGCCTCAGAACATTTGGAAGCATTAAAGAACCAAGGACGTAATTGAAGTAGGTTTTTTACCATGGTCTCTTTTTTTCTAACTGAGCATTTGATATGGAAAACGTTATTTAATTCATGTCATCATTTCAAAAGCTTATTTAAAATTAAAAAATTCGATATCTGAAGTTTTGAGTAATCCTGCCTGGCATTTCAGCTCTGCCACATCGTTTGGAATAAAATTTGCATTGTGCTTGTTTTATAGTGGGCAGTATATATGTATGGTAAAAGGTTGAATATGCAGGTTTTTTATTCATGTACCTTCAAAGACACGATTTGTTCTAGCTATCCGTAAACTCTGAATGTTTGTGGTTTAACCTGAATTATCATAGTATCTATATATTGAAAGATATGATACAAGTGAACGGCTTGACGTTTGTCGACTCTTAAGTTGCAAATAATAAACCATGGCATTCTGCGGACTATCCCGCCTTTGGGCATGTTCAGAGTAAGCATTCCCACATATGTATGTATTTGGTAAGGCGAATAATCATTAAGCATATGCTTGGACCACCCAGATACTGATATACTGTCATAACCATTATCATTTCCTAATATTGGGGGTCTACGTTACCGTCATTGGGATGATGGATTTATGGCATTCGACAAAAAGACAACTGACGACACACTCAAGTCACACAGACTAAACCCAATTCCTAGGCAACTATGACTATATCAACATATGTATCAAGCTTATTACTACGCGAATAATTTGGAAATTACGGCACTATTACTATATCTTTTAGCGTTTCATTTTTGTGTTCCATATTATCGCAAATGACCAAAAAAGCTGTTTAAACTCCACAAACATTAATTGTGATTTCTAACAAGTCGCTCGAATTCGGTGCACTTCTTAACAACTAGTATCAATGGGTCACACACTATACTATTTCCTTTATTCAAATTCGTCAACTTTTTTTTCAACTGGTTTTTAACCGAAAATCGGGATTCCGACATTTCCTGGTGAGACACGGGTTTAAAGAAACAATTGCAAACCATATATAGCAGCGTAGATTTCATTTGTTATACCTTGGGTATATGTAAAGTATTATATACGTTAACCTAATAATTCCAATTTGTTTCCAAAGTTTCGAGTATTGTATTATTGCGGAATGAATAATTTAAAATTAAATGTATAAAAAGCAAAACAAAAATTTCCTCAATGTTTCTAAAACGTATTTTGATACTGTTGTTTATTTGTTTTGCTACACCAGTTGACTCGAGTGTAGATTTGAAATCTTTTGAAGGGTGTGTTGTTCACCTCAAAATATTTTCTAATAATCAAGAATCCTTGGACAGAGCTGAAAAAATTATTCATTTTAATCAAAAAAAGAACCCGATTTGGACATTTTATGGTTCAGATGACACCCAGATTATCGAACCAACACACGAATTTTTTGAAGGTTGCGCAATCAATGTCGTCGTTCAATTGCGAGATGATCCACTGCGATTTATGTTGTATATTTATTACAACAAATACATGGTTTTGACCACACAGCTTTCAGTTTTTATATTTGTTGTAGATTCTGTACCAGTAGAGAAAAACGAATTGCTAAACGCTATTACTACACGAGCTTTTTGGGTCCAGTGGACAACAAAAATGTGGACTTTTTATTGTCCATATTGTGCTCACAAATATTACCCAGTACCACAAGATGCCAACATACGCGTCATAGAGACAACAAAATTGAGCTCAAAATGGAACAAGATTCAAATTCCTATCGTTCACGAGAAATCTTTAGAGTCTCAATATTTTTGTAAATTTAGTGCGTGGAACAAAACAGGAAACTCAACATGTACTCCATACCTTGCAAACATAGAGTCCGTTTTCGAGGTAGTTAATATAACATCTAAATACGTAGTTAATAACAGAGGCACTTCATTTGGATTCATCCAGACATTTGTCGAAGCTACAGAAGTAGCATCCGAAAGTTCACTTCATATTGAAGGTGAAATAAGTAACAGGATAATTTACTGTGATCCAACTCAGCGATTTAAGACAATCAGTTTCACGGCTTGGGTCTCACCATTTGAATGGCCAGTGTGGCTGCTTCTCACTCTCACCGTTTTAGTCGCCTCTCTTCTCGTAACATTTCAGCAAGGTTTCACAGTTAAAATATTGTTCCGAAATATCTTCAATGTCTTCGGCTTTTTGATGAGACAATGCTGCAGCAGTAAATACTTGTTATTCCCTAATGTCGTCTTCATCTCAGTTTTTCTCACTTGTACCATGTACTTTGAATCGTATATGACTGCCAAGTTGATTTCTCCATCCAAAATCATTCCTTTAGCAAATTTAAGCGATGTTGTTCATGCAGGTTACAAAATCCTTTACTATGACCCGTTTAACTTACATTTACATTTTACGGTGCGTGATTTTCAAAGGCACGGGTTACAGGATGTTCTAATTCAAAGTATAAAAATTGTTGATAGAAAGGTATACCCTGGTACAGGTACTCAGTCGTCTAGTGATAAAAACGAAAAATTTGCGCTTTATGACTCTGAAGTCTCCAGCGGTGAAATGCATCGAACTTATTTATTCCAAATTGCATTACAACTAACACACAAATGTTTTCGGGTGGAAGAAAAACTAAACGCTGGAATGTATTTTTCAAATTTCATGATTCACATTTCTGAACGAATGAAATTAATTATGAATAAATTCTCGGAATCTGGGATTTCAGTGTTCTGGAAACATCAAGAGCAATTTAAAATGGAAGTGTCAAGAGCAAAATTTAGAAGAGAATTTAATTCTTGGCCAATACCAGATGAGGAATTTATCACATTTCGAAACTTATTCCCGGTTTTTGGAATATACGGAATGTTAATTGCTTGCAATGTAATTGCGTTTATTTTTGAATTCCTTTATCGATTCTTGTTATTTAGATGTTTTGAGTTTATTTCAGATAACATTCTGCGTAGAAATAGAGTCTTGCCATTTCATGCCACGATATAATAACTTTTTAAATGTTATCAGTATCACAATGGCGATTGTTGAAGAGATAATTAATTATTATGGAATTAAAATACAGTTTTATTAAATTCTGTATAGAACGTTGTAATTGCAGACATTTCATGTGCTTTGCTTCAAGTAATGTGTATAAATATGCCGTGATACAGCCAATAAATTGGTGTTTGAATCTAGATTTAGGCATTTTAATTTAAAGAGTATTGCAAGAGTGGGGCTTGAACTTGTAAGACAAACGTCTAGTCTCGTTAGAAAAAAATGAATTTGGGTGGCATAAAATATTAGTTTTTTGATTTTATGTTTTGATGTTATTTTGCGTGACGTTTTGCATTAAGAAAATCATAAAATACAAGTAATACACTTTTCTTTCACTATTGCATAAAAAACATACATTTTTTAAAAAAATATAAAGTTATCGCTTACTTTCCTTCGCTAAAATCAGCAGTTAGAAAACTGTTGGATGTAGAAATTTTTTATAAATTTTTTCGGTCAACCATATAATACAAATATTTCAATGCATTAGTATATTGGATTATCAATAATTCAAAAACTCTGAAGGTTACACCTTAGTTTAAACCACACGAAGAAGTTTAAGCCTTCTGAAAGCAAAAAACCTTACTGAATTATTGAATGTTGTTCACAAGTTGTCATGGCAAAGAGGTAGACTGGAAAATATCAGCAGTAATTCTGTATAAACTTTATCATAGCATGACAAAATTTATCACAAAAACACCTCGAGTATAAAACAACTCTTAACAAAAACCCGTTGGCCTTCTAGTATTGATGATATCACTGCAAGAAAGTAATATGTAGCAGTCCAACTAAAAAAGGATCTTGAACCATGAAATCTTAAAAAATGCTTAACACTGTGGAAAGGTCAATAATAGATCATCGAAGTTGTTAAAACAAACATCAAATTTTAAATTTGTAGATTGAATGAAATCTGAAAATCTAAAAGGTTATGTTTTTTTAATAGGTTTATTATATGATCTATGATTGGCCCTTTGCAGTGTTTAGCATCCTTTAGGCTTTCAGGGAGAGGATCCCCCTTTATAGTTGGACTGCCGCATATTTTTAACCAGCTTGTCTCACTACAAGAAGTTATGCGTCAAAGTACTTTTGCTTGATAATTATTGAAACTATCCGCTTTTATTTTTAAAATCTGCATGATTTTGGAAGACATTTTTTTAATTGGTAGAATTTTAAATTTATATTCAACAAACCACAACATAAGACAGGTGTTTGAAAATAATGACAAACCAATTATTTTATTTTGATTATGATCTTTGTGGAGGTTCAAAAATATTTTTTTTATCCAAAACATGTTTTGCTTTCAACTGAATAGTATTTTAATGTTTTTAAGCATCTTCAGGAAAGCCGTTGTCAGCAAAAATCTTCGTTAACAGTTTTGCAGAATCTTTCGGTGTCCTGGTCAGTTCTGGATCCGTAAAGTTGACATAGTATACTCCAAATCTTTGTCTGCAAAATAATATTATGGTTAAAAATTCAAACTGTATAACGTATAGAAAATTATTATATCAATCATTAATTCAAAATTTAAATCGAGTTTGTTAATCGTGATTAAGGTTCACGCGTATTTAAAAAATGTATTATTCTCTTCAACAGTTAATCGACATTATTGTTTTAAATAAAAATAAATAATTTAAAAAAAGTCTACTTAATAGATTTGATTGAAGTTTTTCACCTGGAATTTAATTATGTTTAAAGCGTTTCGAATATTACTTCCTTTATAGTCAGATTTTGTGATTAACTCAGATTAAACCGGTTTTGATATTTAACGATTGAAAACTCATTTTGTAAATAAACCAGCAGTTATAAAGTGAGAATGGTGAATTTAAAATAGTCATAACTGCAGTCGCATTAACTAATGAAAATTTTGAAAAAAGTAGCTGATTGACTGTAAATTTTAAAGCTCACGTGTAGCCTTGATTCCATTCAAAATTATCCATCAAAGACCACGCAGTATATCCACGAACATCAGCCCCGTCGTAAACAATGGCCTTTAGCATTTCATTTATATACGCCCTGTAAAGATCCACCCGTCCAGTGTCTTCTAGACCTTCAGATTCAAGTGCACCATAGCCATTTTCTGTGACATAGACAGGAAGATTGTACTCTTGGTGAATCCAGGTAAGGGTTTTTCTAAAGGCCCAGGGAACAACTGTCCACCCTATTCCTGTGTGATTCCATGATGGGTCTCCTTCCGCTCGGATATTTGCATCGCCATCTATCCATCCGTTTGTTCCGTCTGTGGGGATGACGTAGTCACTTCCGTATTGGTTTAGTCCGACAAAGTCCAAAGTTCCTTTTATAAAATGTTTATTAAAAAACCAATATCAAGGCATGATCATCAAAGCTGTTATATAGAATGATTTGTATAGGTACTCAATAAACAATGAATGAAGTATTTTAATTCTTACATCTTTTATCGGCTTAGCTTTGAGTTATTATTCAAGCATGTTTTCAACCAAATTTGAATTAAATATAGTAACATGTAATTTAATCAATTCAACAAATTCTCGCTTGAATTAATTTTTTGCTTCCGAGCATCGTAATCGATTGCTGAAAATTGTGTATTTTGCGCGTTTATAATCCAAAAATCTACCGTTAATTATACGTGTCCACGTGGCATCAAACGTTGGCAATCTTGAAGAGTTGCGTCCTTCAGCAGCGCTTTTTTCATCCAAAAGTTGTCTCATTATTGGCGGATACTCGCCTTTTGCCAATGGATTTGCCCACCAGCCATACTATCAATTATTACCAAATTGTTGTACAAAATAAAGTCTGATATTGCAAAATATCAATGATTAAAAAAAGTATTTACATTAAATGCCATCGACCGATCAGAAGCTGCAAGATGTTCAGGATCAGCTGGGTCTTTCGGTATAGCCCATCCACAGTTCAAAGTAATTCCCATCTGTCCACCCACTTTGGGTTTAAACTCATCAGTCAAAATGTGATAAGCTCTGGCATGAGATAAAACTACGTGATGAGCACAGAGATATGGCTTTTCAGGTGGTTGAACAAATGGATCATGAATTCCGTAATTCCAATCCGCCAAGCAGAATACACGGGGTTCATTAAAAGATAACCAAAATTTAACTCGGTCACCATACTGTGAGAAGACCAGACGAGCATAGTCACCTAATTAATTTTTTAAACAAAATATAATAATTTTTTTAATGATTTCAATTTGTTTGAATTAAATTTTTACCAAAATGGTCAACAATTGTCTCATTTAGCCAACCGCCATCTTCAAGCAAAGGCATAGGCAAATCCCAATGGTAAAGAGTTATGAAAGGCGTGATGTTTTGGGCCACTAAAGTATTAATTAGACGATTGTAGTATGCTACACCCGCAGCGTTAACTCCATCTGCAATTCTACCGGTTGGTACTAATCGTGCCCATGATATAGAAAACCGGTAAAAATCGGCCTGTAATTAAAAAATATTTAGTAAAACAAATTATTTACATTTAAATATTCCATATTAAAGTTGTGAGTCGATTTGTTTCATTTTCGACATAAAATAAACCACTGTTTCGAATTTTTATAAGAAACAAGTATTATTTTTTCGAAAGCTTTTCAATGGTTTGTAAAACCTTTCAACTTACCCCCAAATCTTTCAGCATCTGAACGTCTTCTTCATATTTGTGATAACTATCACAGGCCATGTCCCCATTATGTCGATTTGCAATATTTGATCCGTTATTTTCATGACTCCAGAAATCCCAATTGGTTAAACCCTTTCCTGAAAAAATAAATAAAACATGTCAAACAAAATTTATTTAAAACTGTAGGAGAATTTTCTATCGAGAATGAATTGTAAGAATATGAATTTTGTGTCTACGAGTGTGAACTGTAATTATGAGTATCGCATACAACGAAATGTATATGTATTGAAACGGTATGAATTTGTAGGTTCAGATTATTTGCAAAGATTGAATAAAAGATTAATTAGCTATTTAAAACTGATTTTTTTTCAATTTACCGTCTTCATTCCAGCCACCCTCAATTTGATAAGCAGATGTTGCAAGTCCCCACATAAAATTATCTGGAAATGTACCGTGAAGAAATTCTTCTTCTCCAGGTTGACATTTGACCCAAGGGGAATTCGTTAATAAAATTAACCCCACAAATAATCCCAGAATATTCCTTGACATGGTTTGTCCTTCAAACTAACAGACAGACTACTAAATATGTCAAAAAGCGATTGTTATGCAGTTGGGGTTTGTGTTATCTAAGTGTTTTAAACTAATTGACAAGTTATCAATCAAAATCATGCAAACACCACTCGAATAATAACATTTATCAGTTTATCAAACTTGTGACAAGTGCTTTTTTGATTATACGTATAAACAAATTAAGTATTAAACCATGCAGACCAAGTTTAAGTTTTTTTTAAAAAAACAGCATCTATGCATTAATTTAATTTCCCTAAAAACCGAAATATCCAAACATAATTTTAGAAAGTGAGATTTGACCAGTTTTATGAAAATATTGCGACCCAACTCTGTCTGTCCTGTAATTTCCCTCGTCTCTGAAAAAAAATCAATTCGAAGGTATTGCCATATGCGACGGAGAAATTTTGCATAAAAACTTGCTTCTTCAACCAAAAGTTTGTTACCACATCATGTATCGCTTTTATTTTAGCATTTTTGCTGACTTTTATACACGTTTTAAATTATTTAATTGCAACACCCTAAGTCGAAATGGAACCATTACTAATATTCAGTTGCAACTAACTTTTATCTCTTTGCTTAGAAGTGCTTATATGTGTTGCATTTGACTTATGTAGGCTTGTTTATCTCGACTATTATAAACTACTGTACAATTATTTGGAGAACTGCCTCTGATATTGTACTACCTGTATTGTATTACGTGTATAGCAAAGTATTTGCTGTTGTAACAGCTCATGGTTTTTTCTATTTTTTCACTAATTGAAACTTATTAAATGTCTCGGTATATAATTTCCAAATTAAAAAGTTCAAAATACCTCCAACAAACCGTGGAAGTATAATACACTTGTACGCCTTTTAGAATCAAGGCAACATTGCAAACTTTACGTTGGTTTTAATGGCTTTTGATTTTGCAAACTCAAACGAAATACAACATCTGAATACTATTGTCTAATTGTTAATTACATCATTAATGCTTTAATTTCAATGCTTCAATTTCTGTACAAAAAATTTTGTAGTCTAAAAAAATATAGGGTAAGATTTGTACATTTCTTGCTTTACCCAAAAATTCGTCATGTAATCTATTTGATTAGTAGCAGAACAGTTCTCTTAGTTTGTATATTTGTATATTACAGACAATGGGTCAGTATAATAATACAACCTGTCAGAAACACAATTTACATTTATTTCGAAAGCTTATCGTTACAACACGTATAAATTTAGTTGATATTTAAGAAATATGATCTGCATTTTTGACCAGTCATATATTTATGTAGAGCGCTAATCTGGGGGAACAGTAAAAGGCAGAACTTTGTTACCCTCCCAGTAAGCAAATTTTGCCGCAATAAAGTAAAAAAAGGTAAACAATTGCAACCAAAAATAACCTAATATGTTCCTAAATGTATTCGTACATTTACAAAAATAAAATCTGAAATGAAAGAATAGTTTTCTATTATAACCCCATAGATTTAAAATGAGATTCCAAATACAATTAGAAAATGAATAAATTCGGCATTTACAAAAACGAGACTGTAGACTATAAAGCAATTCACAAGTAAATGCAATAAAACAAAAACAAATTGAAACTCCATAAATTCCATAAAGAGAAATTAAGTTTTGAAATGTAATGAATTCTTCATCTTGTGTTGGCCAAGAATTTAAAAACCTTCTCAAATTACCACGAACAACTTCTTTACGAAATTTCTCTTGAGTATCCCAAAAGCTTAAAATCCCTGATTCCAAAAATCTGCTCATGGTTAATATCATTGTTTCAGAAATGTGAACAAAGAAAGTTTTAAAGTATGTTCGCGTATTAAGTTTTTCCTCAACCCGGAAACATTTGTGTTTTGGAAATCCAATTTGAAAGTCATAAGTGTTGTCCATTTTATCACTATTGGTATATCTATCGTAAACCGCTATTTTTGAGTTAGTCTCCTCATATTCCTTTGTGTTTCGCAGCAAAACTTGTGTGAAAACAATCTCAACACTTTGATTTATAACGTTTTGAAGTCCATGTTTCGTAAAATCATCCTTCAGGTATTCAAACTCTTCGTTAAACGGGTCATAAAAAAGGATCTTGTAACCTGCATTTATAACTTGGCTTAGATTTGCATGAGGAAAGATTTTCGAGGGCGAGATGAGATTAGCAGTAAAAAATGTTTCGTAATAAGAACCGCCAGTAAGAAAAACAGAAATTGAAACTAGAATCAAAAGGACGTCTTTTCTACTTGTACAACACTGTCGTAATAAAAACGCAATAACATCAAACAAATTTCTTAAAAACACACACACGGAAAAACCTTGTTGAAGTGACATGACAAAAGAGATCGCAACAACAGTTGAAACAAGAAAAAGCCACGTTGACATTTCAAATGGTGAAACCCAAGCGGTTAAACTCACGATTTCAGATTTTCTCGTTGGATCGCAGTAAATTATCCGTTCAGCTCGGTCACCTTCTGGAAAAAGTGCGTTTTGCTCATAATAGTCGCAGCCGCCTTTGCATTTTTGACTGAACGCTATTTGTCCAAATCCTGTCTTACTCACGCTTGTAGTGTAGCGAGTTGTTATATTAAATAATGTAGCAAGAGATTCAATAACGGCATTTGAATCAAGGCAATCTTCTTGATGGATGAAATTTTGTGTTCTGTTTCGGTTCCAAGGACTGGATGGACAGTGGATTGGAGATATTCGAGAAGTGTGGGATTTAATAGCGATTTGAATATTTTCTTTTTTGTCCCATAACTGGCGAAGTTGTAGTGCATCCACCACGGTTAGACTATAACCTTTCTCTACTTGGCAGAACTTGTAGAAATTAATACAGTATGGACAAAAGAAAAACCACATATCTATAGCTATGCGGGGTCTGAAGACATAAAAAATTCGAGTTGGTAAAAGATCCAATATTCCATGGTAAGAGCTTGGGAAGGAATCTATCACAAATATAAAAATTGATCGAGTTTTTGACAAATATGCATAGTTATGGTGGGAAATGTAAAATCCTAGTCGTTTCCACTCGTTGTGTAATTGAACAACTACAGTTATTGTACAAATTTCGCAAAATGTGTGTGTTGGGATGACTTTTCTAGTGTCATTTGAATCGTAGAATGTCCAGATTGAGTTCTTTACTTTATTAAGATGAATAATATCTTCAGCTTCGTCAATAAATTTTTGGTCATTGGAAAACGTTTTGAGATGAATCACGCAGTTTTTAAACGAAGTCAAATCCACACTTGAATGAACTAGGGCAATATAACAAACGAAGGTAAACAGCAAAATATTTATCGAACCCATTTGTTTTTTAGTGGTTGTAGATGTATTAGAAAGTTTAAACTTTGGACATCTTATATTATTTAAAAACATTTAAAATTGAATAATGTATGACAAGTTTTTCCCAAAAAGGCTTAGACATCTGAAAGCCTTTGAAGTAGAATTTAAATAGTTTTGAACTGAAATGCAACATGTTATGTCGACCGTAAAAATTGTAATTTATTTTATAAGAACTTTTGACAACTTTATTTAGTTTATATTTAACAGCCTCTATGTTTGAGCCAGAACGGCTTTCTTATCGACTAAAAATCCAAAAGCCCTATCGATTACAATAAAACTAAACCGTTGCTATAACAACCGTTCACACCAACAAAAAGATAATTTAAATTAATTAGATTGCCGAATTTATATAAAGTAGTTCAAGATCGAAAAAGGCTCGTACAAACCAGTGCTCCGAACGAAACGAAATATTTCGTTTCGTTTCGACGAAATTCGAAATCGAAACGAAACGAAGTAGCCAATA
>JAQGBQ010000390.1:0-23353 GCA_034698485.1 Vertagopus arboreus | reverse complement strand
TGTGACATTGGGATATTATATA
This sequence comes from Vertagopus arboreus, assembly GCA_034698485.1. Classification (NCBI taxonomy): domain Eukaryota; kingdom Metazoa; phylum Arthropoda; class Collembola; order Entomobryomorpha; family Isotomidae; genus Vertagopus; species Vertagopus arboreus. The sequence goes on along the minus strand of JAQGBQ010000390.1, from coordinate 23,331 downwards.
GATAAACGATGGTCTCTCTGGTGATCTCCAGGCCCCTTGGGGCCGGGCTAAATTCCAGTTTTTAAATAATATTAGTCAAGCACTAATAACTCTGAAACTTATTTATTTGGATACAATCGTATTCACACAATTGCATCTACAGGTGAAAGAAGTAAGTTTTAAATTGCTAGTGTCAAAACCGGAGAAAATTTTCTTCAAACGGTTTATTTTCCTCATTTGTACTTGATACTTCAGCTAGAGTTGGAAGTGTGAATTAGAAAGCATTACAATTACGAACATAACTTAAATAGAACGTAGCAAACGGTAGTGTGTCTTAACTAGATAGAATTTCCTGCCCGTGAAACTCTCCTTTGTTGTTTACAAATTACAGATCGGGATAGCCTAGATTTGTTGAACAAGTTTCCTTTGTCCTGTTGTACGGAGAAGAATGAACTATGAACTTCTATCCACCTATCAAAACTTACGTCAATGTTAAGATATTGTTGATATTGTTTGGTGTGGCATGTAGATATATACCTAGACAGGGCTAGAACTTATAGAACCAACATACTAACTAATACATATATATATATATATTATTAGTTCAAAGGGACAAATTTTCAGGATTGTGTCGTGAATCGAAATAGCTAACCTAAATTCAAGACGATTCAACAATCTAGACTAAAAGTAAAGTTTGGGACAAAAAAGTTACCACATTTCAACCAAAGTTTACAAACTTAAGTTCCTTTCTCCTCTAGATTTTTGGTTTCACATTTGGCGATAGTTATAAAACTTGGGAAAATGCCTTGTGCCCCTATTACCAGCAAATAATTAGCTTTGTTGATAGTTGCTGAGTTCATTGAGAAATCCTATTGACGGTTGACAAGTTAGTACAAATACGTTGAAATTATTCTTTTAAAAATCGATATATCTATTTCCAACTGTTTTATGTTTCAGATATCATTTCAGATCAGCCTTTGAATTATGAATGCGAATTGGATTTTTCACCACAATAACTGATTGAATATCAGAGCAAAAAATCGCTGTCAGTTTCGATTATCGTCAACCTGCAGATCAAATGCCAATTGCTTTTTGTTCTCTTGTTTCATTTCTATCTAAGAATTGGACACGTTTGGTAATATGCGGAATTCCAAAAGATCAAATAATATGCAAATCAATTTTGAAAAAAATCGTATAAAATTTAAATCTTTCTAGCATCACTGGTCATCCTACAAGATGAAATAACAACCACACGTAGTGAATTTCAGCCTTTGAATTGATAGTACCAACCAAACTGAATTTAAACTTCGATTTTAGATTTAGTCGTTCTACGTATTTTTGTGGATACGTTTTTATAGTCAATAAAAGACTAATAGAAATGCAAAGTACTAAACCATGGTTAACTGTTTGATTTTCGAACTATCCCGGAATGCGTATTTTAAGTAAGTTACAAACAGTGATATTTCCAACAATCAGTCCTAGTAAATCTGGAAATTTTATAATTCAGAACCTTTTGCAGAGCTTGTACTTTAACATTTAGTTCTTAAGCTTTAAGAGGTTGCAGAGATCCAATCTTATAAATAAATGCCAGTAGCAGCTCAAAATAATTAGTTTAGGTTAAAGCAGAAAGAGATTGGATAATAAATTCAAACTTTTACCGTTCACAGCCTAAAGCCTCAGCCACAACAAACTATTCGTTGTTCAAGTTTGACTCGAAGAATTTGGTTGTCAAAATTCTCGTTTATTTAAGCAATTTCGCATAAAGTCGAAGCAACTTCTTACTTATAATAAACTTCTTCATTTCGTAAAACAGACTACAACAATGAATTCCCAGAGCGTTGGGATCTCAGAAGCTATGCGCTTCTTGGAAACTCTTTGACATATTGCTCAAACATCCTTTTCTAGGGCTAACTTCTAACTGAATTCGTAATTATTCTCAGAAATTGTCGATATTTTGCTTTGACTATGTCTGAATAAATAAATCCCTCAAGAAATATGAAAATAAATATACCATTTCTCCAATTAATTAGTCTTCAAACATTTTTATGACAAATAATCAATTATTTTCTGTAGATCAATTCGATACTAACATCATCCAAGCTTATGCGGCACATTTGAGCTTTGTTTCAACTATTTTTAGGTTAATAAGTAATTTAACTTTGATAAAAGAGAAGACGACAAACGTCGTCATAACGCTCATATGTACGATGAAAAATGACTCTTGTTTCAAGTGTCTTTCAGATTTGATCCCCGTTTTAGTGGAGCCCGGTTTCATAACTTTCAAACCGTCAAGCTCAGCAGTGAACAGAAGAGAGAAATCCGGAAGGAAATCTGCTTAAAGGATTGGGAAGGAAGTTTTCATAAAGTCATTGAAATATGACATGGAGCTTAGAGAAAGGGGAAAGTGGAATGATGTGGGAACGTCTCATAGTATTCTAAGTCGGCTTAAAAACTTTCATCTTATTCTTTCTACTCTAAAAGACCTCAAAGTCCATACAAGGGCCTAAACTTTCTTAGAAATTTTAGCAACAACAGATCTAAGATGCTAGGAACACTTAAGTGTAGGTATGTACATAATAGGAAAAGTAGCCCGGCAAAGCCGAGCAAAATTAAAAGTCAGAGGTCATGAAAGCATTTGCAAGGACTCATATATATGTAATATCCACATTTAGATGCTGTGTAAAATGTAAAGTCGGATGAAAACTAAGCATTTGACCTTGTTTTGACCTATTTAAAGGTCAGGAGTTAATATTTTGTAAAGCATCATAATTTGATCCCTTAAATCCCTGGTGAGGCTGATGAGCTATTCAGATTTAAAATCGGACGACAGACTGACAGATATTTCTATTCCTTTATGTAAAAGGATATCACAGCAACCATGTAGCTATTTGATGCTATATAGAATCCTGTATTCCTCAAAAAGAACACTTCAGAACCCTTAGTACGAACAACACTTTTCCGGAAGGAAATTTCACCCGTCACGTGCCACCAAAGCCGGAAGAAAATTCGGTTTTTTTTTCTAAGTATCCAAGTGTATTTATTTACTTTACACCATGTTTAGTGATAGCCTTTGGGTTCTGGATACAAAGAATAAGGACTTTCACAAAGAATACATAGAAATGTATGTGCATTATAAATAAAGTTATATGGTAGCACTGAAACTGCGTCTTTGATTCGGGGGAAATGGATTAGGTACGTTGACAAATAAATCTGCAATCACATTCTTGGATCAAATCTTCTAAGGTCTCTAGAAGCTTAGAGATTGGTGACAGATAAAAAGTTTCAAAACTTTTTGCGTTCTCACTTGAGAACGCTGATGAATAATGAGTTTCTTGTATTTATGCTTAGCAAGGGATGAAGACATCATAGACAAACAGACGGCGTGCTATTACAATTCCACCTTCAACCGTATCATAGCTAGATTGACGAAAAATCGAAATATGTAATGCAAACAAAAGTTCAAAAGTCAAATCAATATGCTTGATGACAAACCTGTAGGTAAAAATCTATTTTTGAAATACAATATTCACCTCGTTATTTCTTCATTTATTGTCTTGTAAGGATTTATTTTAAGTTTGCAATAAAAGCAAGAATTTTATGATTTTAAAAAAAATAATTACAAATTGGATTTTTTTTGAAGCCGTAATCATAATTACTAATTTTGTGGAGATTTATTTAGATAAAATGACTAAAGCATTTTCTATTTAATTGTATGGACAAAAGTTTATTTTTTGTCCAGTTCGGCTTTCAGGATCTCAAATCAATAAAAGAAAGTTATAAAACAAAGAACCCCACAACTTCAATTTCCGAATAGAATTGCCATTATAAACATAAGCAGCCAAAGTGGGAATCGTATTCCATTCAGTATTTTTTTCAATGTATTCTCGAAATCTTGAGACGCTTCTTCAAGACTCTTTTGAACGGGAATCTGTATCCAACCTACATTATATTTTTTGCATGCATAAAATTTTTTGGCTGCAATTCAAGATTCGGTTTTTTCTTGGTCCCAGAAGCTAAATCCTTTTCTTATAAATTGTATTCTATATAATATCCATCTCCCACATCCTCCTATTTCTGTGGCTTTGTTTCTCGTGAGATTCCATCTGATCTGTTATCTCCGAAGCCATAAAAACATTTCAAAAAACGACTGCTTCTAACTTTACTATATACTCTGAACAAGATGTGCTGAGAGATCTAGAAGAAAGCAGTAGTACAAATCCAAACTCCCAAAGCACAAACAGCCTTGCTGCAGGACACAAAATTTTATTTATTTATATCGAAAATTAATCCGAACATCCCAATATATATGGAATTTATATCGATCCGTATAGATCAAATTGAGTACATACCGACTATTGTCTACACATAAATGCTACCTTCCTTCTATTCTTGCTTAAAGAGACTTTAATATTTATTACAAGGCGTGGGGATAAAGAAGAAAGCTCAGGCACAGAACATTAGTTCTCCAAGAATTTTTTTTTCAAAAAGGTTTGGGAATTGGTTTGGGGCGATTCTAGAGTAATTTTAGAGACCGAGTGATGGAGTCGAAATCCCAACATTCGACAATTTGACGTGCTATAATATCGTGTACCACAGCAGTAGAGAGAGAAACGTTGCAAATTAATGTTAACTGTTAACATTACGTTTCATTGTGGTTTCCTTTCCGCTTTCCGCCATTAATCCCACAAACGGCTGTCTTAATCAATTTCTGATGTAATGGCTGCAGGAAATAAGATGTTACATATATCTTGAATTCAGACGCATTTGTCCATGTCGATTATCTTCTTTAAGCCGAGGACAGGAATCCCACCCATATAGTTAATTATTAACTCCCACACAAATCCTCTCGTCTCTTTAGAACACTAAAGACATTATTGGCTTTCTTTTGTCATGATCTTTTTATGCTTACTGTTACACTTTTGACACTTTGTGGCTTCATGGCGGTGTGCAATAAGTGTAACACGATACGATAATGCTTGTCTCTTTTTGTAAAAAAAAAAACTTGTATTCTTTGTTCTATGAAAGATAAGTTGTAATAAAAAAAGGTCTAGGTATGATGAAGGATCCTCTCTTATTTATTTCTTATCCATTAAGCTTATGCACATGCTGCGGTTTGACTTTTAGTCGTCCAATCTAATTGTCAGTTTCTAATGTTTGGCAAACCAAAGTGATTTTTGACACCTGGACAAGTCATTATGTTGTTAATTTGGATGTTGGAAAAGAAACTACAGAGCATCTCCACGTCATGCCGTGGTTGATCTTGGATACCGACAAGTTGTGCTTTAGGTGGACAGGACATCCTGGGAAGGAGCTTTCTATCTATTTCTTACATGAAAACTTTTAGTAAAAGACAAGACAAGAAGAATATCCGACGGACGCACGTGTATCTGAATATTCTCAATTTCAAGACCAGAAATGGCATCCAATTTGATTCTTATCTATTTTACAAGAAAACTTTCCTTCCATATAATTCTTATCACTTCACTCTCTATCATTTCTCGAGCTTGAAAGTTATGATTTTGTTAAAGTTTTCCTATTTTTCATGCAAAAATTGTTATCTCTTCTTACAACATCTCTTGCTTGAGATCTCCTTGCGTTCAATTTTGGTGAACAAAATATTCGTACGTAATGTGTACAATACCAGGAGGTTTTTATATGCAAACTAGTTGTCACTTGTCAGTTGTCACCTTTTCACATCCAGTCATGGATTTCATTCTTTAGGATAGGAAAAATAAGCTCCCCGGGTGGAGTTGTCAAGAGCCAAAGGAACTCTTCCGTCTTATCTATAAAATACATGGCCACCGTCTCTTTACTTTATTCTTTATAACCTTGACCTCCTCGCATTGCTCTTTCATTACATATTGAAAGACTCGACTTTGTATGGACATGTAAGGAAATTTCCAATTCTGATGGTCAAACTTGATTCCAAGGATAGAGCTCAAAAGTTACAATTTACATGCACATCTTCCTGAAGAACTGGAGCTGGATTGAATTTATTCATTTTTACATGTGACCATTTCAAAAGATTTAAAAACTAGTTCATTTTTTTGGCTGCAAGTCCTCAAATCAAATTTCCAAGCTTTTAGAGCATCAGCTAAAGCATGTACATACATACAGTTTGTTTACTTACACAGAGGAAAGAAAAAGATCAGATGATGAATAAATTATGATTATCAAAGTTTAGGCTGTCAGACTGTGGTTAAAAAGGAAGGATGGGAAATTGGAAGGAAGGAGAGGGTGGCAGTTTACTTAGTTGTTTGGATCTTAGGATTGATGACATAGTTTTGTGAAGAAATATTATATAAATAGCACAGAGATGTTTCTATGTTATGTTTAAGTGAATGGAAGACATGAGTAAATTTAGAGTTAGCATGTAAGAAATTCATAAATCTGTATCGTTTCCATTTTATAGCCAAACTCTCTGAAATATTCTCTCATTTGTCATTTTCTCGAATGGCCAGGGAAATTGTGATTTGTGACGTCAGGGAAGTAAATAAAATGTATACAGAGCTACTGAGCTAAATGTCAGTTAAAACCCACCTAGCTATTCAGTACTTTAATACAAAACTTAGCAAAAAAAACGAAGAGATAATCCAGTTTGACAAGGTACACGGTATAAATTTAATATCCGATTTTACGCTCCAGTGACGCATTAAAAATATCGGTTAAAAATCTGGTTTAAGAGATCAACCTAAAAAAATTTAAACCCTAATAAAAAATCTCATGTGAGTAAATATAGTCAGCCTTGGCCCACACTGGTAAAAAAAAAAGTTTGTTTCCCTTCGACATTATGTTTTTAGCTGAATTAAAATAATAATGACTGGTCAGCACTCCGTGAGTGCAAACTAAATTCTTTTGATGGCTTTAGTTGCGAAAAGAATGAAAATCGAATGCCATTGTGTTTGAAAGAGTAAGTCGGTATGTAAAACGTCTAAAGTACCCGTTTTATAGCCCTACTAAAATTGTTCCAAAGGAATAACATAAAGGTTAAGCAGCCCGGATGAATACATGAATATATAATTAAGACCTGTCCTGAGTATAAAGTCTGCTTATGCCAGTATATTGAAATTTAATGTGATATTCTCATTCATAAATCTGTCCTCCCAAATTATTGTTCCAAAATGCTCCCTTCTCAAGACTTGTGAACTTTACTTGTTCCCAAGAACACTTGAACACTTATAAGAAGTGTAGTGCCTCATTACGTAACATATTCTGGAAGAAAGTTCCTGCAGCGATTATTGCCTCTGCACTCACTAAAATACTTGTAAAATGCAAATAATCGATTTAACATCAGGCCCAAATGTCCAACAAGGCTTCAGAATCTGCACAAATTAAGTCTTTAAAATCCGGCCCATTGACCTAGATTTTCTGTGCAATTACATATGACCAGGTAAATTTATACCTTTCATGACAATTGCACTAAAGAAAACCAAATTCAGCAATTGTTTATCGCAGCAGAGTCTATCAAATCTACATAGGTTAAGTTAGATTAGTATTATAAAATTGTGCTTTATCTAAATTACGAGTTTCAATAAACGTTTCTGCAATAAATATTGAAATTGAAATTGAAAAAAGTTGAATTGAGAATCTATCAAATGAAAAACGCTTTGATGTTTAATAAAATTATGAAATCACTATTTCTCTACTGATGCTACAGAGCAATTCGTTGCTGGAACCACAAGGTTTTTGATCCTTCAGTGGAAATTACATTTCCAAGAAATTTCATCAAACATCAAGTTCCTTAGAGACTTATTTGCCCTCAATGTTCAGTTTCTACTTTCTACATTCCCAGTACCACAAATTATTTTTCCTTGTAGTTACAAGGAATTATTATTTGTGGTCGTCGAAATAACCTGGAGCTCCATTAAGTATTGGTAACTTCAAATGCACAGTTCGAAAATCCAAGTTCATGAGCTACGTAGTGACGTCCCACCAAACTCACATAAAAGATTTTCAACTCAATTCATGTTGCAATTCAAATTTTATGAGCATCTAAAAACTTTAAAAGTTCAAACCTAAAATTTCCTATCAAGGTTATTAAAACATATTATGCGAAATATTATAACGTCTTCTTTTGATTCTGACAAAGAAATAAATTATAGACAACGTTTTCATAACTCAAGGTGCATGTCTGTTTGTCATTACTACAAGAATCAATTATCTGTTTCATACAAAAGTTCAGTCTAAAATTTCCCTTGAATTTTGTCTGGCCTTGTACCTTCATATTACCTGTATTAATTTGAATTAGCTAAATCGCAAAATTACCAGTTCAAATATTATCTACCTTTTAAAAGCATTTTTTTTTTTACTTTTTCAGTAGAAATTTGGGCAATTTAATAATTTCCTAGTTTAATAGAAAAACTGTCCTAGAAAGTTTAGTTCTAAATGTACATAAAAGAATTCTCAGAATTCGCTCCGAAAATCCGAAAGCTTCGTTAATATTAAGGGTGATTAAACAACAAAGTTTATGAAGCTAAGGATAAGTGGCGGAGTCATTGATGCACAAGCCGGTCTAGCACTTTTTATAATGGTCAAAGTTAGCTTATTAAAAGCAAAATTTTGTCTGCTCTCTACTTTTTGTACTTTTGTACCGTTTTTTCTTTCTTTTTGAAAAGGGGTCGTAAAATGTTAGCACAAGGCTAATTATGAGTTTCAGTTATGGTTTATCGTCCCCGTTTTGGGTCCAGTAATCTTTCCTGTTACTCACATTTAATATTTAAACGTTCAAAAGAAAACTAACAAAATCATAGAACCCATCCTACAGATTATGTACATGTGCGTTTTTTGAAAAGGCCAACTTTCTTTGTGCAGTACTGCAAACAACAAACATTAAGTATTTAGAATGAAAAGTAGAATGATGTTTATCTTTTCCTTGTTGGCATTTTGACCTTTGGACATTACACATAAACCACTATTCAGTTTATATATTTAGTTGTAGAATTAAATTCCTATTTCTGTGTGTTGACGTGGACTTTGTGTGTCCAATTTTACAAAAACAATCTAAGGATAAAAATTTCATACAGTTTTCTTTTACAATTTCTTGCTTGGCTATATAAGTTTAAATCCTTATTCCCTGGCCCTTTCCCAAACGGATCATAATAATAATAATAATAATATTTAATACCTCCCTGTCCGTCCATCCCACACTTGTTTAATACGCATTCTGAAGAGATATTACAAACAGCTGCAAGGATTCGTTGCCAGATTACAAGAAAAAACTTCCAAGATTACAAATTACGCTCAACATTCAAGTCAATTGGTTTTGAAAATGACTATTATTATTCTTGAGCCGATGAAGGGTTGTACTCTTTGAGGATTGAAACATAAAAATTTACTTTTCTCTTCCTACAAACTTTCAAGATTTGTTATTTATCAAATCTGCAAATGCTGACTGTGCTATGAATTTTAGTAAAAATGCCTCATGTTTCTTCATTTTTGAACTTACTTGGCAAATGGAAAACGCCAACAGTACTTTACATCTTAATACATGCCCTGTTTTCTAAAATGCATGTTGTCTGTAATATTTATGGAATGACTTCAAACTCCACTTTCACTTTTCAACGTGACTTTCAAATGTTTAAATATTTAGTTAAGAATTTAGGAATTAAATAAGAAAAGTTTGTACTTGAGTAAATAAAAAAACTAGTTGAAAGTTTTTTGCTCTTTGTGAGCTTAGTTGAAATTAATGGATTGGTGAAAGCAGTGTGGTACTCGAGTTGATTCTTTGTGGCATGATCAATTAAATCTGTTTCTACTTTCTAACACTCTTTAATATTCTACTATCTTCTTTCTTTTTGTACGGTACCAATCAATGTATTTTTATCTTGTTAATGGCTTTGTAAATAATACACATGTTAATGGAAAGTGCAACAATGTGATTTTTTCAAACTAACTACTAGATATTAGATTCGTTGAAAGTTTTGTTTTTAAAAATTTCTTCACATATACGAAAACAGATGGTGATTTCCACGAATGGACTTGAAATCTAATTTAAGCAAATCTGATTTTTTAAAGTTTATTTTGTTCAACTTTCAAAGTTGAAGAGACAACTGATCGATATATCGACAGATTTACATTTCCATAAAGAATGAATGTTCTCCAACAAATTATTCCGAACCAGCAGATACAATCATATATTATTGTTAAGGCCCAGTAAAGAGTTTATAGTCCAGATAGAAGCCAGGAAGTGCATTGAAGTGATTCAAGAGTCAAGAGAAAGAGTCAACTAGGCTCAAGTTCAATCCCATGTGACATTCTTCAACGTCTATCTCTCATGAATCACATCCCATTGTGTTGTTTGTATCATTGATATATATATATATATATTATATGTACAAGCTACAAAATTTTGAGCTACGAAATAAATATTATAGAAGACTGAAATTAAATTAGAGAATTGTATTTAGATCCCCAAGAGAACATCCAGAAGAATAGCTGTTCAAAATGATTGTAATGAAATAGATTTATATGGTAAAACTCAGCATGGTATTTGTGTAATTGATATGTGCCGTACTGTGCATCAACCAACAAACTTCCAACTCTGATGATCCAACCCAAGCCCTGTTTGTTGTACATGTTGTAATTGTAACATGTGTGTACTAAAATATATAATGTTAGTATCCGATTCGGTGTTTAGTTCTAATTCTGCGGATTCGTAAACACAAGAAGAGAGCGTTGAAGTGAGAAAAGTCGCCGTCAGGGTCGACCGGGGATAATTTATGGCACGTGAAGTAATATTATTAGAAATTGTAGAAGTGATAGGGAATTGTGATATGAACTCGCAGTCCCAAGTACTCAGGGGTACAAGTAACAGTTAGTTCACTATAATAGAATAGTAACTTGGTTAATGTTTGTGTAAGGTCGTACATGTACATAGAGTCTGATGATAAGAGAGGTGCATTATGTTTTGTGGTGAGACATTTATGTCCAATGGACTATTCCCTTAATCGATTTTATAAAACTCTTTCGGGTTTCTCTACCAGTGAAAGTAGTAGGAGAAAAAAGGACCACAAGTATACTTTCAAGCATACAGCTCTTATTTACGACTATTTATGTAGATTGCATTTACCATATGACTTTTATAAAGTACTATAGTCCTCCTCAATTATTCACTTCTTTCAAGAGCTCATATCATTACACCTTGTCGTTTACTTTGGCACATGATATTATTATGTGTGTAGTTTATTCGTACACACAAAAAGGTTAAAACAACATACGAAGATGCCATTCAACTTCGAACGTTTTATTTAACTAATCTACATTGAATATCCTACTCATTCTTTGACAATTAACAATGTTTTGGTGGGCTTTTAGTTAGTGTAAACCGTCGGATTTACATCTTTGCAGGATGAAATGAAAATCGGACAACGGAAAAAGGGTTTACAAAAAGATATCATCGTCAATACCTTAACACTTTTCTGTTTTCAATGTTCCACTAGAATAGCTTTGGAGATGTTCCGTTTTATTTTATGGCCTTTAAACACCGCTAGCCTTCTAACACGTTCTATATTTACTATATATATGACTCAGGTTTGGAGAGAGCAGATAGAATCACAAAAGGACTGTTGGCTTGCTACGTGAAAGTATTTTATTTTGCAGGGATTCTTCCACAGTCTCATCACATCCGGATCTAAAGTCTTGTGTTACTTTTGTGAAACCATTGGACTATTATCGTACATGGTTTAAACTTCTCTTCAGCAGATGAGATACCCCTACATAGCCTTTCGTCTTTTATATACCGTTTTGCGTAAGCAGACCCTCTAACAAAAAGTCTCTGGATCCGTGTGTGGGAGGCAGTTCAATTTTTATGCTTCCAATGAAATACGATACCACAGTACTTTGGCTGCTCCGTGGTTTAAACTATAATAATAAGTACTGCATACCAAGGCTGCCACTTCTGTTCCCCAGAAGCACTCACTAAAGGCCCTTTTGTCATCTGGGTAGGAAATCTCGGGGGTAATAATAAGAACATCTACCCACTACCCGGGTAAAAAAATAAAGAAAGCGAGACTATACAGTTAGTCGTCTACATAGTCTTACACATTTGAGATGATTTAAAAGCCCTGCAGGACTGCATAAAACTACCACCAGACCCGAACCACAGAGGTGCTGATGATCAAGATAGAGAATTTTAACGGGCCAACGAGACTTTATTTAGTATGGCTGGAGTCACTGTTGTTCAGACCTTAGGCGACTAGGGACAGATATTCTGCGGAGGACTTTACAGAATCCTTAAATCTAATTGGACATGATTGCCAAAGTAAACAATGCTCCAATCCCTTTGTTTAGTATTCTGTCCCACCGGTTTGAAAAGGCAGCCAATCAATTCTTTTAGAAATAGGATTGGAATGGCTATTGTTGTTGATTATCCTTTAGCTCCTAAATGCTCCTTTTGTATGAAAAACAACGGTGTATATTGTATCATGGTTGTTCGATTCAAGGTATTGAGGATTAAAAGATTAATTAGATTTACTGTCAATGATTTTCCCGAAAACTTTTGACCAATGAAATAGAAGTTACATTCAATCTAGTTGTTGTCTAAGAGGTTCGAGGGATTCCTTCCATGGGTCAATGAGTCTCATTTATTGTCCCAATCTCTTTGATTCTTTTTATGTATTTAGGGTCGTCAACAAATTGGAAATCCTCTAACAATTATGTTTTTGTGTACATACAATCCTACAAGAATTAACTTCCAGTTGCATAAAGAATCAATGTGTTGACGTTGGTATTTTTATTTATGTGTTGTATAGCCTTTGAAATGCTATGTTATGATTTGAATCCAAATCAGATTAATTTGATTTGGATCGCGATCATAACATGATGTTTCAAAAGCTATACACAGACAACATAACATCAACAACTTCATAGGTCTCTTTTTATTATTTTCATACTGTATCATAGTCTGCTTTCCTATTTGAGAGAAAGTTGTCGCGTTGTTATGTATTTTAAATTTATAAATTTGTGACCATTCATCCAGCAGTATGATGATGATCACTTTTCGCTGTTTATAAACATTCAGGGCCTTCCACAAGGGAGCTGCCCACATGATTTTGATGCATCAAAGGACTGTTAAAGAAGGACGATTTATATATATCATATAATCAGTAGATCGCACACATTTCCGATACCATTTAACAACGAGAAAAAGTTGCCCTTTAATGCGGAATCAATACTTTGTTGGCTTGAACTCTCTATATATCTAGTTTCAGAGCATTCAGCAAACATCAATCACGCCTACGTTCTTCATCCCTCTTTACATATATCGCGTATCCCCGTAGGACGCACTAAGCAATACTTTTTTCTAAACGTAGACAATTAATCATGTTCAAATTACAATCTGCTACATATTTTATGAACTGCGGTCATGGTCGTTCATTATTGAGCGGTTTACCTCAACAACAATTATGTTTCTCTGAATATTAGTTCACAATCAATCAAATGCAATGTGTTCGTTTAGATCCAAAGAGATTAAAATGTCGAGTGTTACAAGGGGGTTGTGAAAGCGTAATGAATTTTAATCATTGACATAATAAATCTTTAAGACAGTTGACTTCATTGCCCTTAAAGAGGTGAAACCACTGACTTCAAGCAAAGTGTGACCAACAAATGCGCCAAGGTCAGATCGTGTTTAGCTAGCTGAGACCAGATTTATACAAATATTTGCCAGGGTGTATGGAGATGTTGGAGTATAAATAAGATAACTTCATTAAACTGACTTGAATTCTCAACTCTTAATTCGGTTGTTTCACGTTCAAGAGACCTAGCTTCCGAGATAATTCAAGCATGAACCTGACCTTCCACTCCAGTCTACTATTGTCTACTACATACTTCATCCAAATCTCTGAGTGGGTTGACTTTTAACAGATCGAAATGTCTGGTACGTTTAATGAATTCTGTTTACAGACAGATTGAATTCTGTGAAAATATTGTACTTGGTCTACTATTTAATAAAATATTTATAATGATCTTTTCACAATCTTCTTCTTTTATCCAACTTATCGTTAATGTTTGTAAACGTTTGTTCTTAAAATAGACACCGCGTTTATATAGACAATTTATAATGATTTGTCAATATTTGACGCCAAGTACTAACGAAATTGAAGCCAACTGGCATAATTAGAATGAAATAAATGGAAGGCATCTTTATAATCTCATAATTCAACAACAAAATTTAAAATTTTCGTAACGTTGAAGATATCGTTTTATTTCCAGCAAAAAAAATTGTTACAAACATCACTTTGTATTACAATTAGTTGTTTAATACTCTTAGGCATTAAGGTTAACATAAAGCTGATAAATAGCTTGTTAGAAATCAATCTTAAATCCTACTGTTGAACCCAATGCAGCAATTTAAGATGGTACTGCAGCTATTTGGCATGAATGGCATTCTACAGTTCGCACTTGTACAAATGTGAAATGTTCCCACGAGGGTTTACAATCTTGCAATGCAAACACTTGAGCTAGATTCGGATTGAGAATCCCCTAAATTCTATCTTACTGGATCCACGCAACAAGACGGTAATAAAGGTCAGAGGTAGTTAAAGACGTTTGAATTGAAATATTGAGTTACATCAAGAGCACCAATAGATTTCCTTGAAATGTTTTCTTAACTTCAGAAGCCCAATTTTGACGAATATTAGGTTTACATAAAAACCGACTTGTTGACAAAAGCTACATATATACCTAGCTGTTGGAGAATCTAATCTATAAAAAAAAATCGGCGAAATGGAAAGGAAAGCAGTTGGGTAGATTATTACACATTTTTGGCGATTCATTCTTATGATGTTTTCATCAAATAAGATACCTAGAAGCTTCTTTTTGAACATTTCAACGGAAGTGAGACGTCCTACTGTCTAAAACTTGCATGAATTTCTAAATAATTTTGCCTAGCAGCAACGAGATGACGATATTGTTGACTAAATTTACGTTAAGTTTTTCTTCTAGGAATTAATCCAATTAAAACACCTTGTTTGTCAGAACTGAAAATTTCAACTTTTTTTTTGAAGAGTACATTATTTAAGTCAAATTTAAATATTATAAAAATCTGAAAAGCACAAGTTGACATTTCAAGATCAAAAGAAACTTGAACCTTCTAAACAGTTGACAGTATAAAGTTGACGATTTATTCCAATCTATGCAAATGCCAACCACTGGCAACCACACTTTTTAGTACGGCTCAACCTTTCTTAAGCGTGATTCAAAATTTACATAAAAGCAACAGGATGAACTCATAGTCCAAAGTTATGAGAATGAGACTTTTTTTTTAAATTGAATAGTGAACAAAGACGTCTGCTTTTATCAATATAGCTATTGTGTCATTTTGTACTTGTCAATTCACTTATTCAAGCTTTGCTATCTTTTTACTATCCGTGAAAAGACGATATTGAACTATCTGATAAACATAATTAAAATTTTAATTTTTTTAATTTAAGTTCCCCAATGACATTAAATACGTACTTTAAAAGAGCATGGATTTTTTTTTCTCAGTAGTTGTAATTCTACTTAAATATAACTACTATTAAACTTTGCACGCGCTTGCTGTGTTTGATTTTTAATGACTTAATATCAAGATAATTTTACACTTTGTTTTTGTCTACGAAGAAAAAAAGAAGAAGAAAAACAGAATAATTAGTATCAATTTAAAACATTCTAGGAATTTTTTTAACGCAGATACCTTATGTGGATGATTTAATGACTAAAGCTGAAGCACCCCATGCATTTAACCTATTGAACCAGACCCGTGTCTCATTCAATTATATACTTCAAATTTTTTTTCAAGTGGATGCCTCATTTGATATATTCTAGTAGTTGACATCATAAATTCAGTTTAGATCTTGAAAAAAACTCAAATGCAGTGAGGTTGGACTATTTTCTACTCCTGCTTTTGTCAACTTTCTCCTCAATCTGAGGAATCAAAATGTACATTTAAATGAAACTCCTGCTACTACTCCTTTTACTAGTCAGAATTGATCTTGGTCGAATCCAGAGAGATTTATTTTGTCAGTTCACGAACCTATTTATATTTCCACTCTGTCTGCTTTCGCTCCTCGTTCTACTAATCAAATCTCAAATAGGGGGCAAAAGAATAAACTACACGGTGCACTTGAGTGAAGATACGCCCACAATACGTAGTAATTGAATGGAAGAAACTTACCACAGGAAATGAAGCAGTCATAGTCAAATATATCAATCTACAATTCTATGAACCGTGTTCTTACGGACTTTCCCCCTTAGCTTTCTTCCTGTCTCTAGCAATAATTTCTTCCCTACTAGAATACTGCAGAGAGGAACACGACACTACCAAATATATATAAATAGCTGCAGAATTCGTGGAAAATATGGAAATGCAGTACTAGTAGTAGTAGTCAGTCGTGTGCGGCTAGAATCCATTTATTCAGCAAGAAGAAAGCAATTTGTGAGATGGGCCCTGAAGCTTGAAGCAGCTAATGAAATGAATGCACTCCCTTACCATTCACAATCTTCAATTACTTCAATTCATATGGAATTTCGTTGACGATTTTTTGCTTGAATAAAAAAACGCACCAGAGTTCCAAAAATAAATATTAAGTTTGGAAGTGAATTTTATGACTACTTTCTCTTAATTATTCTTATAGCCTTCTAGATAAACGAATTTATCTCAAAATTACTTAGTGACTACCGTTAAGTGGGACAAAAACAATCTCTTGGAGAAGTAAATATTTCCAACACCTTGCTGAGGATATATTTACGCATTTTATAAAAACAAATCTTGCTGAAAATAGCTTACATTTTAACATACTAACCTAAGCATCTCTAAATAGAAGCTTTTCTCTACGTATCTATTAAGACTTATCTTTAGTAACCGTGGTCTCAATGTTTGGGTAGGTTATATCACACTGGTACATTAGAAACGCCTTTCCATCTCGGTAAATGTCATCTGAATACAAATAATATTGTATTCGATAAGTACCTGTATTTCCAGAAATAGTTAATTCTATTTTAGGAGAATCCTAACATAATATTTATATGTCAACGAGTCAATTTAAAATGTCTTAAATGTCCGTAGGGAAATTTTCAGGACTCAATTTGCAAGTCGTGAGACATCCTTGTATTATAAAATATTTTTATTAACTTCCAAAATCCGGGTTTAGCTTTATTCTAGTGTTAGTATAAAATAGCAATAATCTATCCTGAGTACACAAATCATCACCACGACTCAAGCACAAGCCAGCAAGTTTGTAGTATGGATAAGCAATGTTCGTTAGTAGGAGGAATTCTTGATTCCTTTAACTTCCGGTGTTATAATTTTATCATAAATAAAAACAATCATAGTACAGCACGGAAACATCCGTGTAAGAAATGTTTTATTGCCACGAGGGCAAGGCCGACTCATATAAATGACCCAATTTGCCTCAGATTATATCTTTCTAGTCCGGCCTTTCCATCTCCGTTTTGAATTAATCACCTGCAATAAAATTACAGCTAGATTTTAATCTCTCCAGTAGCAGTCCCAATAACTTTGTCCTACTCCTACTGGCCCGGAGGTAACACGTAACCTTCAGTGTTGCAAAGGATTTCAACAAGAGGGGTTCCGAGAATAAATGAAAGAAGAAATACGATTATTATTATTATTATTATTATTCTCTAGTACTTCAACGTTAACGTATGCGTCAAAAAGGCAGTGGTCTTTTTCAACGATCAAGTAATTTACAATCAGACAATATATGTATAAAACCAAATCAATATCTATAGCATGAAAACTTAGTATAAGATCAAATCCTAACAAAATTTTGGCTGCTTCTGAAGGTGGCTTGAAACTTTTCGTGAAATGTTTGGATCTGATGAAGTTTGAGTTAAATTGAAAAAGATTATGTTGGGAAGGTAGTATTAAACGATGTCTATCTATAGAACTGTGTTTGTTGAGGATCGTTCGCAAATTATGTGTACAAATATTCAGGCTTTTAAAAATTCTTTTCTAAATCTCATGAGTTGCATCTTGAGAATTGGATTGCATCTGGACACTCCCTTCGGATTATTCAATGAATGAAGAGAAAGATGTAAATATTATTGAATTCTATTTGATTTCGGATATGAAACGATTGTGTGTTGAAGTGTTTGGGTGGAATGAGTCTAGTGAAGTCATGAGACGGATGGTCGAAATTGACATGGGCTCCTACAACCTGAATCTTTTTGAGTAAGGCCCACTTCATAAGATTACTTTAGTGACACTTGAATTGGCAGCCACGGCTTGCACCTCTCCTCGGTACAGTTGGTTTTTGTTGATCCTAGTGTCCGGGTCTGTTACAAATACCATTACTGCTTACTACTGCATTCATATGTGATCATGTGTGTCATGGTGCTCATGTCTCAGGCTAATAATATATTATGGAAACTTAACCAAGGAAAGCTAATGTATTAAGTTACTCTCATATGTTACATCCTCCTCGAAGTACTTATGGCCCACAGTTTCCTATTAGTGTCAAATACCAAACGGCTGTAATTTATATGCCAGAAATAATACACTTAAGAATTAATCCTGCCAATTTATTTGGAGTCAACAACCCACCCCACATTTTACTTTATTTTGATGGCCATCTGATTCATAATATGTTTGAGTAACTAGAAGAAGAAAGTGGCAGACTGACCGACCCCAAGTCTCTTTTAGTTGTATCGCGTGTCACTCATCAAGTAATAAGTCCCAATCCCAACTCAGTATTATGCATAAAAAATGAAAACTTGCACCCACAAAAAAACCAATGAAATTTTCGTTAGAAACCAGACTAATTTCGAAGCTGACACTGACATGACTTGAGAGCTTGAGCAAAAACGATTTCAGAACTTTAATGCAATGCGTCTTTATAGTATATGTATCTTTGGCCTAGAAATCAGTCTTGATTTGCTCTTAACTTTTGACAGCAAAGCAATTAAATAATATTATAATACTATACTACATATTACTTTAATCTCAAAATCTTTAAATCCAATTATATATTTATGTTATAAATACATGCGCTAGTTTTCTGCATGTGCATGCTGCAATTAAAATGCTTCATCACAATGGGTTCTGTTCAACATATTAGTCTGGGATAAGAAATTTAAATTCTGAAACAAAGACAAGTTTTATATGCGGAAACATGTATCCGAAAATAAGAATTAGGTCAGGTCCACACTACTATTCTTACTACTAAATACTACATTCTTCTACATACTAAATGGAGCTCTTTGTAATTGAATTTTCTTCCCTATATCCTAGTAATTGTTCGTAAAACTAGAATTTTTGTATACAAAATATCTAAATTCTGTGTTCAAGTGTAGTCAATTTGGTTGGATAGTGTTTGAAACAAGATTTAGTTTAGTCGACTCTTCATATTTCGAGAAAGAAGTAATTAGGACGGTGGAAATTCTTTCAAGTCACAAGAGATACCTCCTCCTGACGATGATCAAAGAGATGGTTGGGATTAAAATCTCAAATACATTTTCTATTTTCCATTATCTCAGCAATGGACATCAACACATGCTTTCGAACTCAAAGCTCTGAAACTGAAACTACATGGGGATCATGTTTCTCTGGTGATCCACCATGTCCTCAGTTTTGAAAATGAGATAAGGTTTAATTTAATGCATTTCGTCCATCAGGTAATAACTTTGCAGTCCGTTTGAACTTTATCCCGAAGGAAATGTTAAACGGATGAAGTCAAGCCGTTTTCCTATTCAACTTTTTTCGATAGCAATTTATTACCATTTGAAAATAGTTGCCTTTGCCACGAGATAAAATTCAAATGTCATCTTTAACGAGGTTTATATGATGATCGATTCGTTCGGATAGATTACCTTTTTTTTCTACCTCGATAACCAATAACATACCTGACTCCCCTGCCCTTTTGTATATTAAAACTCAATCCAAGTTTTTTGAAGATGTGAGGAATATAAATAACATTAGCCCTGTATGTAGTAGCTGAGGCGATTTGGATCATGCAATTTCTAAATGCTAATGTCATCAGTATTGTACTACGGAAGCGTCTTTCAAATTATATAATATGACTTCCTTCGTGTCACCACTTCAAATTTGCAGCTCATCAAAAAGCGTCTATTAAATAAATAAAAACGCTGGCTTTACTTACTTTACTACATAATAGGTATAAAAAAGTACTTGACTTGAGCAAGTGTTGTAGGCTATTTAAATTTAGGACCACCCTTACCTAAACGTGTTTAATGTACCAGGACATTTTAAAATGGCCTATACATTTCAACTAGTAGTAGTATCTGTAACATGTAGCTATCCTTAGTAATAGAAGTAGCATGAGGCAATAATATCGTCTACTTTTCGCCAATCTTAGCCGTGACTCCAGCACACCTAACTAAAGAGTCTGGGATATTGCCGTCATTGGACTGGTGTGTTGGACGAGAGAAGAAGAAGTAGTGGTAATAAAAATTACATTTCCGAGATGAAGTTTTCTCCGATCCAATTTCGGTAAGAAGTAGCATGTCAGTTTGGTATAACAAGTTGTCTACAACTCTTACGTCCGCCTCTTGCAACTTTGCACGATATTATTTTCCTTGGCAAGGATCTATGTTCTATTGAGAAGATGATTCTCAAGTCAGAAATAATAAAATTGTTGAAAGTGGGACGGAGGAAATTAAAGCATGGAGGTCAGCCCTTCACTGTCAAAGCCCGGCTGACCCCTACGACCGTTTACATTGAATCACCCAGCCGTTTCATCTCTGTTATAATATTACTCTTCTTCTTCTTTCATTCACCACTTCCAGGTCACTTCCTTTCCCTTTTCAAACTATTTCATATTATATCCCTCTATACGTATAATACATATATTCATTTAATCCACCCACTTTTCTTTCTATAGTTTTACAGACTAATCTTAAACAGAGAACTTTATAAAGGCCGTATTGCTTTTATGGGGATGATGTCTTGAGCAATTTAAGTCCGGACTTTCAAATTACATTTCAGATTCAGTTGAATTGTTGCAGAAATAATGGTGATGTGCAGACTACTACTCCAAACTTTATTCAACCTCCAATGTTTCCTTCGACCTTCACTAATTTAATACGAGCGTATATGCATATACATATACATCAAATACACCTCCACATTAACTTTCAAAAACAAAAAACAAACAATTTAAGAAAAGTCCCAAGGCAGTTTTAATTCCTTGTGATAACATTAGCCCTTCATATTTTAATCTTGAGTTTGTTTTACCCTTGATTCTTATGGCTAATTTCTAACATCCTCTTATGACTTCAAGCCATATATACTCACTCACTCAGAGCAAATTGCCTTTGCTTTGCAATTTCGGTGCACAACAAAAGCCAAACATTTCAAAGAAGCAAAAAACGCTGGCAATAACACTGAGTGTGGATTCAGTAGACTAAAAATTGTCTACTATTCGGGCATCCTTTTCTGCCCAGTGATTCCAGAATGTTCTCAAACATAAAAACAGTTGAGCCAAGCACGGGGATTTTTTTTGCTTCAACTTGTGCCGTATATCAAGTTTGTTCTCAGAAATATCCAGGAGCTAGAGGAAATAAAACCAAAATCCAAGGGATGAAGAGGCATTACGATAATATTCCGGTGGATTGCACAACATAGAACATAGTCAGGACTTTGAATGTTTGAACATTCTACTAACATAATATTCCGAGGAGATAGTCCATTTGTCCTTAAAAATGAAGAGAACTTGAATAATCTTCATTCATCTCTCCGGACTTCGGATTACGCCCTCAAGTCTGACCTCTTTAACTCCTGTTCGGGGATTTGGCTCAATGAATTGTCAAAGAAAGGACCCGATGGGGCAATAGTAGTACATAGTAGTAGTGCTCTGCTCACGGAGTAACGCATCTAATAGAGTATTTTATTATTCCCCGTTCTTTTCTACTATTTCAGTCAGTACTTTTGCAAACTTTGGTTTGTATGTAATGAATGAAAAGATATGGAGTATACTTTACTATAATCTAGATTCTAGATGAAGATGGAATGCTGAGAAAGAAATAGTTGGCAAAGTTTCCAAAATGTTTGAAAGTTTGCTCATGAAGAAGAAGATATATTTATGTCATGACATATGAGTCCTTCCCTTTTATTTTAAGGTGACACTTACATACCCACATCTTCTATAATACTATAACCCACTTGACTCTATTGTATATTGACACTACTACTTCTTCCAGCACTTAAGACTTGAGGAACTCTCTTGAATTATTCGTCCTCTACGACTAGCACCCATTTTAATAATAATGTGGAATCGCTCGTCTTTCTTTTATGGCCCAAAACCACGTAGACACCATAGCTTTATAAAGGAAAGAGGAAGCAGCAAAATCTACGTAAATTTTAACCCACCTGCATATGTTATTTTTTCCTGTATTATTTTTACAATTCTGTGAGTATTTGGTGAAAAAAGATAATCCACTCGAGTGTTCTATAGAGTCTATCGTTACAAAATACTTGATACAAGACATTGCCTGATGGAACAAGATCGGAATACAAAAAAGAATCCGTCCCGTGGGGGTGGAATCTCTTTTACCTCGTCGTGCCTGGAAATTGTGAAAATACGAGATGTACTACACACTACACGAATTACAAAAACCAACGTCAATGAAACCACATGCTATGATGATAACACAAAGATACAATATAGGTCATGCCAATTTATATTTACTCGTAGAGTCCATTCCTGAAGTTTAATCACTGTCGAAAGTCGAAACATCACATCGTCAAGACTCGAGACAGTGTTGTGTACAAAATGTAAAATAGATTGCTTTTCCCTCTTGAGGCAAAATCCTTGCAGATTTTTCTATCCCGACCAAATAATTCAAAATTGCACATTCTTAGCTGCAAATTTGCAAATATCTAAAACAAACAGCTTTATAGTCTGAAAGGAAAAAAACAGTTTCGAGGGAATATTCTGCTGGGAGGCAGAAAATCTAGAATTGGATCTATTTTAAGTATGTAGAGAATGTATTTGAAGAATAATTTATAAGAAAGTATAAAGAATTGGGTCGTAGATTACCAAAAATATATGAACTTGTCGAGATAACCGTATAGTCTAGTGTTATTTAAACTGTAATGAACAGGATGGAGGTTTCAAGTAAAACTAGGCCTAGTTTATTGCACTTTTGTTTGCAATACTCTTAAACTGAAGGTGGTCCAATTTCGGTGGGTGTCAACATATTTCCAATTAGGTCTCTCCTCTCCTCATAGTCCTCATCCTCAGACACTTCATTACCATTAATCTCACTCTGGAGGACGACATGGCCAAACATTAATTTGTATACGATATACATGTCTCAACACCACAAATGCACAAAGTCTACATATAGTACATGTAGCCACACTAAAAGATAAGTACGTGTTCAAGCGGTTAG
>JAQGBQ010000389.1:0-23361 GCA_034698485.1 Vertagopus arboreus | reverse complement strand
GGAAAACCAACATGGCCGGCTTGCCCGGCCATGTTGGTTAGACAGTATTCATTTTATTTATTTTGGATTGTTTAAGAGCAGAAGGATTTGTAAAAAAAATTAATACTTTTGAGCACAATAATTCATATAAAGTTCTAGTTGAATTTATCGATTTAGAGTATCTCGTTTCACGGCGAGCTTTTTTCAACGTGTTACTACGTTTTATTGAATTTCAGCTCGAGGGAGATGTGCATTGTTAAGGTAATTGGTAATTTTCAGGATGACTTTTTCCGTTTAAAAGATCAGTTCGGGTCAGTGAGTTTTCTTAGGTTTTTATTTCACTATCTGGAATTCGTGTAATAAATTACCTTATTATGAAATACAATCTATATCACAAAATTTTTTCGAAAAAAAATATCGGAAAGAGACTTATGGATATGTTGAACTTGGAATTTATCAAATGACCCTTTCTCAGCTCATTATGTTAATGATCTAATTCCCATACTTTGCATCAAGTTTCTTGTACAAAATGTCATAATTTATGTGTGATGGTATTGATATGTTTTGAATAAACCGGAAAAGTCACGTATACATAAAATGAAGTTGTCTTCATAACGAGACTTGATAATAGGGGACTAAGGATTTGAGAAATGTCTTTTAGGAATTTGAAATACAGTTGTAATTGTAATGGGTCGGACATGGAAGTGATCGGACATGGAAGTGATTATTATCGATCTCGAATCTCCAATATATATATTTTTTTGCCTTTAAGAGGATGACTTTCAGATTGCTTGGTAATTGCTTATTATTGTTAAAAATGTATGGAGCATATTTTGATTTCAACATAAGATGCTTATATATTTTTTAATTCAGATTTCAAAAATGCAAAGGCAAATCTGGATAGATAGAGATATTATTTATGGAGACAGGGAGATAACATACGGGATCATAATTTTGTATAGAAAGGAGTCGTGAGGTGAGTAAATATAATAATGATGAATGTGAGTGAGAAAGCTAGAGGTAATGTGATATACTGTGAATAATACTGTGATAATAAATATGATAATAAGATGTATAATGATGACAAGGGTTAGAAGATGATGAATGTGTACAGGATTTTTTAGACTTAACTTCCGGGGCATAACACTCGAGCTTTAACAATATAAAGAAGACCTAGAAAGCATAGCGGAAGGTTAAATGTTTAAATACTAAATGATAATAATATTGCTGACTTGCAGTTGGTCAACTCTATGGATTTTTGCAACGTGAAAATCTGCTTATTATAAATATCGGGTTGAAAAGTTACATAATAGCTTTATAAGATTTTACTTCCCATTTTTTGGCTTGTTAAGAAATTAAGCAAAGGATATAAAAAGAGAGAAGAACCGCTAACTGGGTCTGTATCTTTTTATGCCCAATTTGCTCTCCTCATCTTCTTCTTCCTCTTGAAAAAAATGGACTTTAATATTTAAATAGTTTTTGCTCGAGCCAACAAGCACAACCATGGTTTTATTATATTTAATACTGACCATTCTAACCGGGAGGAAGGATGTTCATCTTGTCTTATAGTAGTAGATATACTTGAACGGATTTAAGCTACCACCATTAAGTAATATGCTAAGCTTAGAATCGTTGCAAGTTTGGACTTTATGATCAGTTTAAAAAGTCAAACAATTCACTGACAAAAGCTAGGGTCAACGGGTGAGTAGAATTTTTTTTTGCTTACGTTGGAAAAGAGATAGAATACATAGACATAGAACAGACTGACCATAAGAAGTTGAAAAACCGTATATAGTGTGTGCGTTGTTTTAAATTTTTTCCTCCTCTCTCATCATAATCAAAAAAGTAATCGTTTTATTGTGTTTAGTATGGTGAATGGTGCATGTCGTGTAATGCGTGTGACCTATGAAATATGGAACTGTATGTTATGTACTTATATATATATATTCTGTGTTATGTTGAATTTGGATTTTTTAAGACTCTGCTGATTCTCGGGGCTTAGCTTAATTTCTTTCTTTGGTCAGTGAAATGACCAACAGACCAAGTTACAGTTATTCACATAGAAGTAATTTTTACTAGCACAACCGACAACAATTATTACACTTTGCTCTGTTTTTCCTATCGGGATTTTTAATCTCATGTAATGTAGGCATGTAGGTATGGGAGATAATGGGATGTGTCCCGGTTCTTAGCATAAATCATTTGTGCTCATAGTTGATATATGTCATTGTGGAATTTTCTATCACAATCACATTCACACAATCAACAATTATGGACTCGCTCTTCGTGTTTGGTGATAAATTTGGATAAGAATATGTTCTAGTAGAATGGATTTATCTAAAATCTAAAAGACCACATTTAGATCCTTGTTGTCTACTCAAATATTCAAGAACATATTCTCGTTATCATTTGCTAATGGTCTGAAAATTAAATTACGGCTTGTTTGAATGTTCTCTTTACAAATATAGTCATTGGGGGCTTAATTACGGTTGTAAAAAAAATTTATGAGGAATTGACTACAAGTCGGATCTGTGTTTTTTCTGTAAAAGGAAGATGAGATTAGAGCAGAAGCACTCAAGTCGTAAAATTGTCCACCTGTCCCCCAATTCTCATCTAATGACAGTAATACTGATTGTAACACAGGTAACATATAACATAAATGGGGC
Organism: Vertagopus arboreus; assembly: GCA_034698485.1. Taxonomy (NCBI): domain Eukaryota; kingdom Metazoa; phylum Arthropoda; class Collembola; order Entomobryomorpha; family Isotomidae; genus Vertagopus; species Vertagopus arboreus. The sequence goes on along the minus strand of JAQGBQ010000389.1, from coordinate 20,716 downwards.
GTGCAAGAATTCAGACTGGAATGGAATATGCCATTTCCAACATCATTATGAATTTTATGAGGAATTTAAGAATTTACAAATCGTAGTTTTGTACGTGGCTTGTAACTATAAACTATGTGTTCTTAAGTAAGCCCTACCTGCTGTGTTATAAAATGTTTTCGGGCTAATGAGTTAAAATGGAAAAGTTTGTATTTAAATAAAGTGAAGGTACGGTGAGATATGTATAGATTGTATCGGGAAATATTATTAAGGTAATTGGAAGGTAATCAGATTGAAATTTGGAGGCTGGGACGGAAGTATTAGTTTAATTTATTGGAAAAGATGAACAAAGGGATTGTGCCATTCTTCCTCGAAATGCAAGTGATTTTGGGTAAAAATCAAAAGTTGTAATTATTACTTATGATGGTTCTTAAAAGAAGGATTCTATCAAGATTGTAGATATAATTGTCAAGATACTACCTGACTCATGAAGAGGTGTATATAATAATGTATTGGTTATGGTTCCTACATTCGGCTTATTTTCACCTTGTTTGTTGTTAGATGTGGAACGAAACTGCATTTTAGCTAGTGTTGGTTCCAGCTATTTAAGTAAGTGGTAAGCTAGCATATAGTATGTAGTTTTCAAGTTGACTGTTGTGTTTTGGTGTGCATTGACATTGCATTTTTAAGAGTGCGAATCACTCATTTCCTACTCGGTTGGGTGGATGATGACTGCAACCGAAAATAAAAGGAAGTGGATTGGCCTGAGAGTTATACACTTGAAAGTTGAATAAGCCAATTTCAATTGCAATAAGATCTAAAAACTACCTTCATTTATATAGGAAATAGTTGACAAAAAGAGGATATAAATATTTCAAGATTTGGCATTTTGGGCTGGTCGGTGTTGTCACGCCCGTGTAATAATGTTTTTGACATGCACGTCGGTCGGTTCACTTTCAAATTTCAGTCTAAGCTCTAGCTACTTATATAGACAGGATTTAAAGATTTGAAAGATTTGAAACTGAGATGTTATAAAAATACAAGTTCAGTTTCCTATTATGTAATATGACTTTAATACAATGATATCCTGTATCTGTGATCTAACTCATTCTGAGGGGATTAGCTTGATGAAGATGAGAAGACTAAGGAGGCTTTATTTTGTGCTTATTTAACTTTGAGTTTAAAATCTTTAAAAAAATCTCTGACAGAATTGAATGCTCGATGCACTCTAGTCCCCCCGTCGCCTGGGTCTGTGTCTGATAATCACTTTTTTGTGCAATGAGCAGAACTGATCGCTCTCCAGATCAGATTTACTTTCAGTTTGTGCCTAGCCAAATTTCTCTTTAAATAATCTCTTCCAAGTTTTAAGCATTGTTTGTGTTTATTTATATTGCTGTTCTATGTTTCAAAATTCAAAGACGGTCAGGCTACGGAGGTTATACGAGGTAGGGATTAAAGATGAGTATGGAAAGACAGGTAGGTAGTGTGATTTCATTTCCCTGTTCCTTATCAAAAAAAGAAACCGTAATGTTGTGTCTTGTAGTAGTGAGTACAACAGGGTTCATTAATATTATAAATACTGTCGCTTCGTGTCTTGTTCTTAACTAACCAGATAATTTTGTGGTTCTTGATAAAACCTCATCCTCTTTCTCTCAGAGTTGTTATTTATTCCATTCTTAATTTCTTAATTATCAAGATTTTTAAATCTTAAGTAGCCTGTAAGTTGTTTATAAAGGTATAAATAAATAGTCTGGTTCTTCTATGGTTTCTGGTTTGGCTTGTCTATAAATTCGGTCTGAGAAAGGAATGTAAAAGTGCTAAAATTGATGGCGATAACGTTATAAAATTATTGTGGGATTTAGATTGAAGGAAGGAATGCTTATCTGTTTTTTGAGATCTGTCTATTTGGATATTAGTGCTATTTTACGATTTACGATTGTTTTGTACTATATGGGATTGGAAGTTTAGAGCTGTTTGTTAGTATTAGCATAAGAATAGTAAACTTGATACTATATAAGATTGTTGTTATTATTATTATATTATTATACGGGTTAATTTATTCCGTTATAATAATTATCGTGAGAAGATCCAGACAGGATGGGAACAATGGATAATAAATGTTGAATATAAGAATTGAAGAGTTGCTTATTAAAAAAAAGTATATTATCGTCATCAAGTCGATTGGATTAATTGTTAATGACTTTTGTATATCCTTTGATTTTCAATTTGGTCACGAAGAAACTAAATCGAACTTGTTGAAATGAGACGCTCATCAACACTCAAAACTACAGACAACAACAACTGATGACGGTTGTTATTTAAATATTTAAACTTTTAGACTATTTTTTTGTCACCATTATTGTCTAGAGTCATTGCGTATTCTAATTGTTGGATAAATATATATCAAGAGCTGTTATAAGAAAATGTATAAATAAAGACAACAGCTATATATGATGTGTAAATCCACCTGTCTGTGAATCTCACCTGGCAAACCTACAAAAATTCCAAGTAACTTAACTAGGTATCAAACTTGCCGACTTTAATCTAGGTTTTCTAAAGTCGTATCTTGAAGCTTTAGAAAAAGATCTGAATCTACAATTCTAATGCTTACTACTATACTACCTACTTGTCACAATTCAAACTCTTCTAGGTGTTAAAGAATGCATTTAATCCTTAATGGAACAAGAGGGATTAGTGAATTAGGATTTCCTTTGGTTAGGTTTTGTACCAGTGCTTTATGGAGATTAAATAATGTAGATCTCGAGCAAAGATATATTATAAGATTTATAAATCACGGCTAGTTTTTTTTGCTTAATGGAAGAGGATATTATTATTACTACAAGTTCCTTTTGTTGTTCAGGAGAAATGTAAAAATGACGGGTAAATTATATAAAAATGTTTTAGAACTTTAGAATGAAAAGGTGGTAAAAATGCTGATGCATTTCACAGTATTTTATTCACACGTTATGCCATCATTTTTCTAAACGGGTTTAATATTATGTCTAAAAGTTATTTAATAAGCTTGAAAGGATTTTAAACGGATGGATTTGCAAAATTGCAAAAACTGCATTTGTGGTGAGTTTGCAGGAAGGAAAGACTTGTCCATTTTTCTGGATGACGGGCAAGTTATTTTTTATAGGTGAAAAAAGTAGTGTTATTATTGTTTTAAAATGTTTACAGTTTTTGTGCTCCTTTATGAGTTCATCAAATTTTCGAGTTTTCAAGGCTAATGGTCTCAACATGATCTTTTTATGATGAAGATATTAACTATGCAGATTGTAGTAGTGCATGATTATGGCATTTCTTCCGAGGTCATTAATAAAATACACCTTTGTGAAAAGTTGGTTGGGGCGAGTTGAAAGGGTTGACTTGAGACTTGTTATTTACTCTACTACTACTATTCTATTATGGGGGTGTTGGTGAAAGCAAGGTAGTAAATAAGACGGTACTTACTTGATAGATTTGGCTGATTAAGTGGATGTCTGACTGATATTTATTAGGCTTGTTCTAAGCCGTCTAATGAGACGACTTGATTTCTCCGTAAGTGTAAATTATTCCTCCTTAGCAAACTAAGGTATCCAATCCAACCACTGGTTATCGTAAAGTTTCAATTCACTTGAGTCAATCAAAAATACTTGATGAAATAAATAAATCAAAATGTGCTTAAGTTCAAGTTCAAGATCAGAGAGATCACAATCACTTTTTTCTCTGTTGTTCACTTCTTCAAAGTAAATTGGCAAATGAACCAGGTATTTTGCAATGTGTAGTAGATTCCTGCTCTTCTGTCGTCTTCTGCTTCCTCCTCCTTGATGATACAATTCAGGTGATGATGAATCCCTATAAGAGGAGATTGGAGATGTGCGAATGTTGTGGGATGATGACTGACTGAGGAAGAAAAGCTTGATTCTTAAGAGTTTTAAGTGGATTTCCACCTGTGGGAACACAGTTACTGTGCTGAACAAGTGTGGTAGTAAAGGTGGTGATGATGGTATGTTAGTTTAGCAGTAGTGCTTTAATAATAATACTATAGTTTGACTGTGGCTGGTTTCAATGCAACTTGTGCAAGGCATCATCAGGGGTTGTTTGTTGGTCAATTCCGCCTATATTTTATATGGAATTTGCAAATCGGGATTTGCCTTGTCCTTTACCTTACTTTCTTCCTTATGCTAAAAGTCTTAAATGGTTACTGCCATCGCCAACTGATGAGAGTGCGGATATATCCCCGTATAGTACAAGTAAATAGTAAGGATGGGCAGTTGATAAAGAAAAGTATTTTATTCTTGGTAATCAAAAGCCAAGGTGCACTATAAGGGAGGTGTCTTTCTATAGGTGCATTTGATTTCATACTTGTCTTGTTGTATTGGAATTATCAATACTTACGGGTTTAATTTACCTTGATTCATGTTCGTTGTTGATACTCTGCTGGTGTGCATTATAATAGTATTGGAATAGTGGTGGTGGTGGACAGGCCGTTGCCCTCGCCCTCTGTAACCTACAAGTATCTCCCGGTCGGTATCTGTAACATACCGTCAATTTCCCCCCGCTAACTAACCAGCTTATTATCTTAGATAACTTTTATTATTAACACCCTTTAATAATTTTAATAATCCGTTCCCACCATTAGAAGGAATTAATTTAATAAACAATAACAATCATAACAAACAATTCACATGACGTATGGATGGTGGTGATGTATGATATGATATTCGCTGTTGATGTGAGCCATGAGAGTTAGTGGTCGAGATGCAAAAAAAAGTATACAAGGAACCCCGGAGCATACCTTAAATAGGTAGGTACGTGTCATAAATCAGCGTTATTTATCGCTGCATAATAATAAATACATCAAGACATAAGAGCTGGGCTGAAGAACCAGCCCAACCGAGTTTTTCCTCAAGTTCCATCCGTAAATGCTGAAGAAGAAGCTCTGTGTTTTATTATACAGTTGATACTTGATATGTATGATTGGGACATAAATAATTAGAAGAGATCTAAATCAGTAGAACAGAAGCTTTAAGTTATTTCCTTTGCAAAATATATAACCTTTTGTTGTGATTTTTTGTCCTTTAATTGGTTTGATGGCGGTGGAGAGTACAGTTTTGGATTTTTATTTAGGAATAAATTATATGCTAATTAATTTACTCGTTATTTTGTCACATGTGTTATACTATATTTTACATTTTTATTTCAATGATGATATGTCAAATTGAATTACATTCCACATGCCTTGCCACTTCCTCACTGACAGTAGGCAAGTAGTAGTAGTTCATCATATCATTATTATTATTATTACCTAGTTTTTTAATAACGTAATATAATTTGACAATTTGAGACTTTTAAAAATAGTTGATGGTATTTAAATGGAATGAGTGTATGTGTCCTATATTCATTCATGTGTGTGTGTGTCTCATGTGCATCTTATTCAATTAATTTGAATAAAAATGAGACGCTGTTGATAATGCAAGGTGGACAATAGGGTGTCCGTTATCTCTATACTTTTTTAGAACCCTAATTTCGGCTTAGCTTTTTTATTCCTCTTCTCATCTCTTTCTCTCTCTGTGTATTTAACTTCCTTTCAATTGTCTCATCTCATTTTAGGTGACAACTGTTCCAAACGTTCAGTGTCACAAACTAATCTAGAAAACAAGGACAAGGTTGCAATAATTTATTTGTCAATTATTAGTTGAAAACAAATTTGTTTGTCAGCTTAAACCTGAGAAACTTTTAGACACAATTGAGATGATAGGTGAAAGCAACTCTTGTGTGCGTACAAATTACAAAATTAGCATATAGTATTTTGCAATCATATAAGTTAGAATGTCGGAAATTAAGAAACAAATTATCAGTAGGAAGATGAAGGTGATGTATTTTTTTGCAAGGGCCACTACTACCGGTAGCCGGATAGATAGACAAGGGTTCATGAAACTTGAAAAGATTCTTTAATGGATTTAAAATGAGCAGGCAGGGACACAAATGTAATAAAGTAATGCTCATAAATACTAAATACTCTGAACAATATGAATGAACGTGTTGGACTGTTGACTGTTTAAATAGTAAGGTGTGACTAACATTACATATTACTACGAAATTCCATAGCCCTCTTAAATATTACTCTAATGGGCTCTGAAATAATTTTTTACATTAGGAATAATAATTTTTTTTATTGGTTTCTGCCCCCTCGACAGTAAGTAATTCCAGTTGCTTTAACTAGCTCTGCCTTCTTAAATTAACAATTAATGACTTCACTCCGTCAAGAGTGATGAGCCATTTGGTTCAATTACATTTCTCTTCAGATACTACGAGGCAGAGGGATGTCGGAGATTTACTGATGGAACCGTGTGGGGTGTGATAGCATTTATTTTATTTTATCTTAATGTGCCAAGTGTAATTGTACCATGATGGACATGATATACGTAGAAGATTGAGTAGATCTTCGGTAGCCTCGAATGCTTCTTAATAATATTAAATATATAATGATGATGATGAGGTGAGATGAGATTGTCTGACTGTCTGTATATGTAAATCGCTCTCCATCCATAACTTTATTAATGTTTGCTTCCAAATATGCCAGAGTCTTGTGACAAGCATGTCTAATCAGTATTTGCCTGCAAAAAGGGCTCCCATCCGTGTCTAATTAATACTGAGATTAGTCCGAGGGATGGACGGACATTAATGCATTATGATGAAAATTAGACAATTCTATTCTATTTGAACCAGAACACCAAGAGGGTATTGTTGTGAGTTTGTGTCATTGACTACTATATACTATATTAATATTTTTAGGATCAAAATTCTTTGCTCGTGATTGCAGGTAGTTAACAGGAGTGCATTTTTAGCTGGAGGTCAAATATATGTATGAGAATTTTAAATAGGAACTGAAGTTTTAGCCATATAGTATTTTAATAGGTGCATTTCCTTCCGTAGTTTGCTGATTTCATGTTTTGTGGCTGTTAATATACACTATAACGATTTAGTATCTAATTCCACACCAATATATGTTTGATTCCGATTAGATTATCTCAAATACGTATGACCTTACAAACTTGAATTTTTTACCATTCATTGGAAATTTATTCATTTTCGGATATGCAAAGTTTCAAAATGATTGACTAATTATAACACGCTGTGGAAAATCAAAAGCTAAATTAACAAAAAAATGAGTATTGTTAAAGTGTACGTGAGAATAGAATGGACATTAATGCTCAGGGCAGAGAGATATGAAATCCGATCCCAGGAATGAGCCGGAGGTGAAGAATTCAATGACCGTAAACGTTATTCCATGCTTGAGAATGCCACGTTGATGATTAAGTAATAATGATGATGTTGTGATTATTTTTATGTGATATTATGTGACATAGCTGTAGAGGGTAATGAAGACGATGAAAGAAAAAATTGATGGTATGAGTGTCATGTTGTGTTAAATGTCATATGATCATATGTCACCTTGCCACGAGCACAATTTTTGATAAACAGGTTGCCAGAAATGTTACATTGTTGTTTTGAGGGTTTTAGTGAGTTTTCTTTTGCGAGAATTACTTTTAAGGATAATGATAGATATTGTCATTGTTTATAACTTGTGACTTTTTGGGGTGTTAAATAAGTATTATTCATTTGCGAATGTTTAAAATTCTTTTCAGGTCAGTTTTGTGCATTTATTTAGAATTTAAGATGCAATTTCCATTAAGATAGACTAAAGTTTTATTGTTTTTAAATGGGTTCTAATGAATTGGAAAACTGCCCGATGCAAGATGTAAATATCTAAATTCTAATTGAAACTATTTTTATCAGGGGAGAAGTGACCGATTAGATTTCTTTGACATTGTCGGATAATGAACTTTGATATAAGATTAAATTTTATTTTAAAAAAAATTGAATTATTATTCTGAGTTGTTAAAAAGATATGTTTTGATAGAAAGTCATACGTAAATACATAATCAATGTAAAGTAGAACAAGTTCGTTGTATTTTCACTGCTATTGACAAAGTAATTATAAAAGCGTTCTACTCTAAAAGATTTGATGGGTCGGGCTTAAATATTAATTGTTTTTCGGCAACTTTGAATTTGACTGTGATTTTGATGGAGAAGTCAAGAACAATAGAACCAAGTAGTCCGTATAGCTGCCACCCACAACGTCATTTAGCCACTGACACTTTTAACAATTTATGGGACCATTCACTCCATCCTTGTTCTTACATTATGATGATTCCATTTAACTAACTTGTTTCTTCTCTTGTAGATATAAAACCATAAAATTGTTGAGATCATACTTTTTGTATGCACATATATAAGTATTTAGAAAAGTACAAGTACAAGTCCGTACTACAACTGCTCTAACAACACCTTCACTGGTAATAATCGTAAATAAGAAACGTAGAAAAAGTCTCGCCCGACATTCGCTTTAACTGATGGTTTAAAGAGCTCTTTAAGTAATGCATTGGAATATTATTATAACAATGCTATGGAAAACCGGCTATTAGATTTCATTCTTCATATCTTCTGCTTGATGTCAGATAAGTCTGGTAGGTCTAGGTCAGTTTCGATTAGGATAACAATATTATGTGAGAAAACGATGCGATTAGTTTGGTTTCCGGCATTGAATCTTGCTCAATGTTTGTGCAAAATTCTTTCGTTTGTAGAGCATTAGGTTGGTTGTGGTAGACTCAAAGAAATTTGCAATGTTTGTTCTTATGATGAGAAAATATTTTTTAAAGGGTTCATAAAGACACAAGAAAGAAAGTACAGTTGGATTATGTGGATTAGAGGTAGACGGTTTAGAGAATGACAAATGTTTTAAAATCTAGCAGAATCTCGGGTGTAAAAGTTCATGAGAGCTCACATTCAACATTTGTCTAGGATTTTAAAGGTTAGACCGCATTCGAGATGAGATAAAATTTTGAAATCCGTAGGTAGGTGGTTTGTGTTTGATGATGAGTAATATAATATCGAATCCCTGGTAAGTAAATAGCTTGATTGCAGTTTGTTGTAGCAGCAATTGCTACTTAGGATTTCTCGGTAAATCATTAACGTCGATAAATCTGATGTGGTGGAATATAGCGTTTGTTTCTGACTTGGCGACCTTGCCAAGCAAAGTAGAGGAATGGTAAAGCACACAGATATAGGGGGTGAAATATTCAAAAAAAACTTTTGAAATTGTAAAATATGCGGAAAGTAACAGTAACACATGGAAGCTTATGTCATGACATTTATTATTGCGGTTAATTTCTGCGGATTCTAGGCTCTACATTCTAAGAGTCTATGGGATTTCCTTCTCTCACTTGTGGAACTTTTTTAATATGATCATTTCTAAAAAAGCTTCTACTCTCTATTTAGTCTTTTGATATCTTATTCATAAATCTGGTGGTGGTGATAAAAATATAGGGGTGAAATAGTTTTTTGATGCTTGAATGCAGTTGTAAAAGTTTGGGTTGATACTGGTTGTTATCATTATCACACATTTTATGGCAGATTGGTCGAGATTTTCAAGAGAGATATGAAAAATGCAGTATAGTATTTATGTATTCGAAATATAATGAAGGAGGATGGGAGGGTTCGGTAAGCAAATAACAGAGTTTTGTACTATGGAACGTTATGGAAGTTGGAAGGATTTCTTGGCTGTAGTTGGTGGTGGTGGTGGTAGTAAATTGGGCTAGGCAATCAGAAAATTATGATTTTTGTTGGTTATATAAGTGAAGTAAACAGTTACATCCTGTCTTTCTATTTGTATTATTCTTATGTGAATGATATGTTCAATTCAACAAATCTGCATATTATGAATACTGACAATACTGTAATCTGCATACGGGTATCATTTTACGCCTTAGTTCTCAAGAGGGTTGAATAACAACAATAATAACAATCGATTTCATAGTAGATATATGGCAGTCGTAGTAGTGTAAAAACACAGTAGTAAGCTGTATCAATTATTTTAGAAGGCATATCTCCAACTTGATCTGATCTAACTGGATCTAATGATCCGCGAGAAGGAGAAAAGATCCGCATTCATTCATTCATATTTATTATATCTACGTATATTTATTTATTTGTCTTGTGTAATAAACGGATTGTGGAAAACAAATAGGTTCCTTGTATACATGACTTGTATGATTGCAATTGCATGTATTATATTTTGTTGGTGGTGGTTGTATAGCTGTTGTTTGAATATGTAGATTGGAGATAATATTTATGTGTTATATTAATAATAACATGTGTATATGTAACATCTTTAAAACTTGAAACTTTGTGGATTTGTTAAGATTTGTTGGCCTGTTGTGGTTTGGTACATGTTACTTTTTACTCCCCAATCACTGACCATGCTTTGATATATGTTTTGCATTATGGATTATCATTGCTATTATTGTTACAATGTTTAAAATCGGAGAGCTGATAAACCAGTCAAGTCCTGTTGTTTTATCCTACTCAACTGCTGATCTTGCGAGAAAACTATTTTACTTTACTGAACCAATAAAGTATTTTTCCTAATGAACGAGTGACGTTTTCTCTCCTCCATACTGAGATTTAGATTTAAGAAGATAATAATAAAATTTTACAAACATTATGAGCTTGAATCAAAATAATTTATTTTGATCAACATAATAAATGCATTCTATATGGTCGAGATTACGAGATCAAGACTCGAGGTCAATGTGGCTTCTGCAAAAATGCATCGTAACCAAAAATAAAAAAAACAAATAGTTTGAGTAATAATTTATAAATGAAAGACCAGGAAAAAGCTAACAACTGACATTCTTGGCAGCTCGTAACTGAAGAAGAGACCGTTAAAAAGTGACCACTGAGTTTTTTTTAAATAGTGAATTAGCCACTAACGATAAAACCGCGAGGTAAATCATATGCTGTTGATAATTTCTGATTTTTAATTTCAAATTTTTACAATTTTTAAATAATAGGGGTGTAACCATCATAACTTCATAGCCTAGCCTAATATAAAATGATTTGTCACGCTGAACACGGCGGACGGGTGTATTCTTCTTCCCTATACTTCCGTAATGCTATTAAAATTTATGTTATCTCCTATAGTCGTATCAGTTTTGTTTGTCTGTTATTTTTATTGGTTATTATTATTTCTGGTCAATTTGATGTTTGGAAATAATGTAATGAAGTATAAAAAACATGGACTTGAAAGAGTAGACTTGTTAAGCTCTGCACACGTATGATATTGAGGTTAAATCTACCGTAGTCTTAATTGCCTCTGTGAGATATAACCTTTGACATCTGCAAAGAAAAGACGAGTCTGGTCTGCTCATTTTTCCTAGTATAATTTTGTTGAGGTTGGAAGTTTTCTTCTAATTTAACTTGTATTATTACGAATGAAGGAGGAATTCGATCAGGTTTTGTAGTATAATAATTTTCTTAAAAGGAGATTTGAGATTGGGGATTTACGACACGGGAAATGGAAACTGCTTCACCTAAAGTAGAATTAATGTGTTTGACTCTAGCTGCTTTTAAGAATAATAGAATGAGACAGTCGATAATAAATATACGAGGTGATATCTGGTATTTTGTGTGCGGAGGTCGAAGGTTTTATCAACACACGGTAGCGGTACATTGTCATATCACGGAGGATTAAACAATGTTGCTTTGATCACTACAATGCCATCATCATTTATAGTGATGACTAACGCAACAAGTTGGATAACATTGGTATAACATGTATATTATTATTATTACAATATGCCATGCCATGTCATTAGACTCTGATATTAAAGTGACTATAATTTACAGCCCAGAACATTGTGCACAATTGATAGTTGAGGATACATATTTCAGTTTTTTCTTTACATAATAGTTTTTATATCATAGTTTTCGATTAATCCTAAGCATCTTTCTAATTGGTGATTTTTTAATTTTTTCCTGATTTTTATCTTTTTACTCTAACTGGGAAGAACACACGCAAGGAGTATGCCTTGACTATTAGGGATTTGGACTTTTATATCTCGGGTGGGAGTTTCTCGTGTGGTTTATGATGATTAATTAATTAAAAGGTTCACACGGTGAGGTTCCGTTCGATTCAACTGCTACATCCGTAATGTCAAGATTTCATGGAAGTTTGAATGGAACTGTTGGAACAAGAGGAAGGAAAAAGACTCGAGGCTACTTAAAAGTTTTAAAGTATATAGGTAGTAGGCAGACGGATATGTGTATTCAACATTTCTTTTAATAATGACAGATTGAAGTAATTTTAAGTGCATTGCAGTAAATAGGGAAGAACGGGCATTTTGGACTTTTAGTGTCTCAAATGCAGTAGTAATAAATATAATCTTGTGGTGGTTGTTGAAATTGTTACTTTGTAAGCTGGTTGATTAGACATCTCCCGTATGATTATTTAAGACGGTTAATTCTATTATTTATTTGCATAATTGTTGCAGCAAAAAAAGACTATAACAAAAAATAAAAATACGAGGACATAGTCTAGTCTTGCTAATAGTTTGTGTCGATTTTTTTCCTCGATAATAATGACAGCGAGTAACCGAGCAAACAAATCCCGTTTTTCGTTATCTTTTAATATGGCTATATCAATAAAACAGCAAGTTTAATAAGCGTAGTAGGTATATGGGGTTTTGATTATTTTGATAGGAGGAGAAGAGGTTTGGTGTTGCTGTTAACAATTACTTTCCATGATTAGTTGACTGAAGGTTCCTTCCTTTTCTTTGGTACGAGATAATTTCTGAAATGTTGTGATTATAATGTGTGAAAGAACGCAAAACGTATTCCTCTTCTTGATGACTGATGATTACTGCAAATTAGTTATTGACACTTACCGTTCCTTAGTCTTAGTTTTACGGTATTTAAATTTTAACATTTCAAGCCTTAAACTTATTCTTCCTTTATAATTTTCGGTTTAAATGCTTTGGGTTAGATTATAAAGCGTAGGATGAACTGGTGACATCCAATGAGAATATTTGTTAAATTAAAAAAAATTAAATAATGGAAATACAGCCTCACCTTCTATAGCTGCAGTTGTTGTGCATTTGTAAAATTTGTATATACAAAGAGGAAATTGGGGTAGAAAATTTGGTCAAATTGGTTTTGTAAATAATGGGCTCTTTGTTGGACCTAGACAAATTGCGAAAAATGAGATACGAGATGAGGAGAATCCCCTTGGTAGATTCAAGTCATTAGTCAAGTCATAATTAAACTCAAAGGCTAGGTGATGTCGGATAGTTAGATCTACAACAGGCTATTGGTTTTTGGGAGTATAATAGAAGAAGGGATTAAGGAAGAAGAGTTTTTTTCTAAGAAAAATTGGGCAGAGGTAATAAGTAAAATGGTTAAATACTTTGAACTAGATGGGATCAAATGATCCGTGCATATTAAAGTATTATGGCTTGTTAATCTTGTTATTATGTTTTGTTATTGTTAGTTTAAAATTGTAGGGTTATAAATCTTTGGGAAATATTTAGATCATTCGTGGGCATTTGATATAATCTCCCTGTGAATACATATTTGTATGATTATTTTTATACTTCAATAATACTTCTGCCTTCTTGTATAGTTTGCAGTTATAGTCTAGGATCATGAATAGACGAGTCTCTAGAGAATGTCATTGGTTCATGGTTCCTGACACTATTGAAAACGAGTTGACAATTTGATAATGACAATGGGTCCTGTGCTAGTTTTCAGGACAAAAGGATACCATCTTCTTCTTGAAGCTTTTAAGATGTTGACGAGTCGACTGTTGACTTTGATACAAGATATGTTATTATTATTGAAAGAAGAACCGGACGAAGACAAAATACCAAAGTTAGAGACGTTTCCTTAAATGGTTCATCGATGTGATTATTTAAGTACAGGGCTAATAATTTGTTGATGTTTGCATGTGGGATAGCAGGTTATAGAGTTTAGAGGATTCTTAATTGCTCATAATGAGTTTTTAATACATCTCTTGTAGAATTTTCCCGCATGAACAATGAGTGATGATACAGAAAGGCTGGGATTGCTAAATACCTAAATACTTTCTTAATGGGTCGAATAGAATTGGATAGGATGGCGGTTGTATGAATTACGGTTCTTCTGATCGGGATGCAGGTTTCGCACATTTTTCTTTGGCTTTAATGACTCTTGGACCTGGGAAAAAATTCAGTATGCTTTAAATACCGCAGTGTCTTCACACATTGCATCTACATGGAAAAAGATGACGGCATTTTAAAACAACTTACTGTATATATGAACGCATCTTGAGTGAGGAGGAGTATATTGTTATTACGTGAACGTTTTTCATAATCATAATACATTTATTATGGAATTATGATGAGAGAAGGTGCACTTAAACCGTTTAAAGTGAATTTAAAGTTTAAAGTTTAAAAGTATGATTCGCAAAGTGTATGGAGTATTTTGTAACTTTAGGGTGGACTAATTATGGGAGCATTTCTTTTCTCTCAAGATGCAAAATATTGGTTTACAATTTGGATATCTTTGCGTTTGCAAATGCCGTTAGATCCATAGTACGTGTTGTATAGTTAGTACCGTCATAGTAGCAGACATTGTTGAAGAGTCTGAAAAATTAGTTTTTTTTCTTTGAAAGTCAAAAGTTGGGCAGGTGAATAATAATAATGATAATGGTAGATAATGCAATGGAATAGTCTCGTGGTGAAAGAAAATGAGGACGCGATAGATGATGATGAGTGGAATTGACGAGACTATGAAATTTCAAGTCAAACTTTTAGAGGAGATGGACGATCTGTTTGATGTTAGATTTTAAAATGTACATAAAATGGAGATGAGTAGTATAGATATATGAGACTGATGATGGGATGTGCTGATGATGAGATGAGGATTTTTAGGATGAAGGGCAGAGGCGTGAGAACAAAGTCCATCAATCTATGAGACGGATGGACAATCAGAACTGCTAACTGACTGACCTCAACTATTTTTTCTACATTATAATAATGCAGAATTCGAGGAACCCAAAGTCTAAACCACTTTGACTTGTGACCATTTTTGAAATGATGCAGAACCGATGGACCCGCTTCCTTGCTCTCCTTTGTAGACATATAATACTTAATAATGTTACACATTTCAAATCTCCTAATCTGCAAGCTTTTTAATGCAACAGGCAACACGTCTCTCTCTCTCTCTCTTCAACAAACTCTTGATCTTATTCTTCACAGATTAACCCATATTTCCATCAGAACCAACACCCTCACCTGGGTAGTATGGCTTTTATACTTAAGAATGGTAAAAGATTATTGTCCTAAATAGCTGATTTATCTCTTGATTATTCAAATCTGACTTTCATTCCTTTGAAATATTTACTCTATTTTGTTTGGCACTTTGAATATCAGAACATTTTATTATTGTTAAGTAATTTAAGAGTTGAGATGATTTATGCGATTCTAATTATATTATTTTAATGATTGTTGTTAAGAGCCCAGGAGTCCTAGTCAGGAAGTTATTTTGTTTTGAAGGCGAAGAGTGACATGATCGATTGTGATGTCAGTTTGAATTGGATTTAGAATCATTTACAATATTTTGAAGTTCAATAGAGCAATTCATAGCCCATGATCATTAAACATAAATATTAAGATGTAAAACTAGGCGTTGGTTGTTAGTGGTAGAAATAAACTTTTTCGTTTTTGACATTCTGAGTAATTGTGACCTTTGCTCTAATTTTGGTCTAGTGTTTAAAAGTGCAGTTGTAGAATCGACAGGTGAAATAGTCTCCGTTTTATTAGTAAGAATTATGTGGTTTGCCTTAGAGGCTTTTAGAGGAGAGAAAAGGCAGTAGGTATTAAATGGCTGAGAGAGAGGATGAACAAGTTCACCTGTTCAACTTGAAGCTATCAAAACCACGTGTGTAAACTTACATCCGGATTATTAAGGAATTTTGCATATTTTTTTTTATATTAACTCACAACTCACAAGATGTAAAACAATACCCTCGTGAACTGTTGGTCTAAGATTTTGTTATCTTGTATATGTAAAATAAAAATGGAGAAAAGGAAGCATTTATTCATTCTGATTGTTTATTACTTATAATTTGTACATATCGTTTAGTGGTACTTAATATTTTTTTATCGCAAAAAAAAAACGCGTATGGACACAGTAATAATCTTCTATCTAGTAGACTATTAGACTGTTAGAGTCAGTAATAATCCCTATCCGGTTTCTAATTGCCTATCATGCGTTTGTTTAGTATATGTTCGAAAAATCTTAGCAGACATTATTGTTATTATCTGTTCATACGTACTGTTTAGATCCACAAGGATTTTTAGATTTTTTTTTAAGTTTCAGTTGTAACAAGTATATTGCATTGTTCCTAGTTATTATCAAAGGGTAACGATTACCTCTTAGCCTATGAAGAAATTTATTGTGTGTTTTTTTATAAACATTTTTGAAAGGTGTGGGATGGGTAGTTGATGATGTAAGAGTCAAAAGTGAGTTCCTCTCTCGTTTATCGAAGGAAGAAGACCGGTGTTTTGGTTTTATACAAAAAAAAACATTCTGCTACCTGTTACCTTTGAGCTTTCCTACAAACATTGCTAGAGAGCTTACCAGTTTTTTAATAGGTTAGCAGTAGATTCTGACTTTTGACTGATATTTTATCCCAAGGTGTGTTTCCTAATGAAATCTGCAGCCTTCCTTGAGACTCTAGAGTCATTTTTTATCAAAGAAATTTAAAAATTTTAAAGCGTATGAAATTAATAACATGAAGTAGTCTTGACTTTTTATAAAAAATCATCCAACTTTTGACTGTCTGGCTTTGGCTTTTGAGTATTTTTCATCGTTAATAAAATGTAGAAATAAAAATGAATTCAACTTCCCTATGTACAGTTGAACCGTGTCGTTTAATATATAAAAAATATTAAACCACTGTTATATCGAGTTACTTTGAGGTGTTTTGGTATTTAAGTGTTTGATTATCTTCTCCTCCCGTTTTCTTTCCAATTTTTAAAGAAATGGGCCAAAGGTTATATAACCATAACCTTATTTATTGTTGAATTGTTGTAGCTTGTTTTTATTTGATTTAATATTTTATTCGTAAACTGGGTAGGATTTTTTCCAACTTTTAATAACTTTGATCCTTCCTGACTGCATTTAAAAGTTAAGAAGGGTTATGGGTTACGCGAGTGTTACAGATAATGTTTATAATCTGGTGTGCATGCATCATGCAATATTTAACATTGTTAATAAAAATTATGGGATATAAAGTTATAATAACTCTTCTTGGCTTCATTATTCATTCACTGTTGAAATTCCTGAAAATAAGATTAGCGTTTGAGGATGAGCGGATGAAGAAGATGTGTACATTGTGTTAAGATATATTATAGGGCCAATGGTTTAAAAACATGGTAATGTTTAAGTCGTTTAGCTATTTAACATCTTTACTAATGTAAAATAGGTATCCATGCCGTGAAATTTTTACTAAGGTGATGATAATCATATCACAGTGGACTTGTAATAATAATAATGAATTAAATGGTCGGTTTATATATGTGTAAAGTTTGTATTTTATGCAGATTTTGTTTTTCAAATGTAAAGCATGCAAAAAAGTTAGTTACATTTAAAATGCTATACTGATAGTATTAAAGGCTTTAAGGAAATGAGTCCAGAACTAATTCCTTGAGATATTATACATTTGGCTCCTTATTGCTGCATCCATTAATAATGAAAAACAGTTAAGGTGCATCAGGAATGTGCTTATTAACTCTTGGGAATTAGTCAAAAGGAATACTAATTTATACACACTCTTTTATATCATGAATGTGGATGTGATTAGTGCACATTTGATGTTTTACTAGTTCCACTACGTAGTAATAATAAAATCCCGATGTGTTAGATGCCACTCAGGAATCTGTTGAATTATTAGTCCTGATCCGGAAACCGGTTTAAATTACGACCTTATGCAAGGATATAATATTATAGTATCTATCTGCAAATCTAGCTTATTATTATATTGTGCAGATCTTAAATTCTTAAGGAGCAGGAATTTGCATTTATTAGCAGTCATATTTATGCAAATTACTCGCTTTATAATTACATGCACTTCTTGACTTTCTGAATCTTGATTATTACTATTCTCTTCACTGATTCTGATTGAGGAGCCCGAATTTGAAGAAGGGTTCAGATTTAAGATGATGACTACACAGTGTGATGTTAGATAGTAGTGGATGATTTGTTTGATTTATTTAAATGTTTACTGTTTCTCAGCTAGAAAAGAAGTAGAATCTCGATTCACAAGTTTAATTTGTTAAATAATTGCATCACATTGTAAATACATATATATCAATATGCACTACTACTGGCTGAACTTTCCCCGTTGTTATTGTTGTTGCTTTGACTTTCTGACATTTATTGGCTACAGTATACGTTGTTGTTGATTTAGTGTAATTGTGCATTGTTTGACCGGATTTTTAATCAATATTCTTCTTCTGGGTTCAGTCAGTACAAATATATCACGTAATGCAATTTTCTAACAGATCGGGTGCAAAGAAAGAGATTTGAGATTGATGAGATATTTTTTGCAGTGTTTTGATTTGAAAGATGAATACGTAAATATTTATATTCGATATGCCTACAAAAGCTAAGGTGAGTTGAAAAGTTAGTAAGGCAAGTCTGTGTAATAAAATAGTTTTTTTTCCAAGAAAACCGTGTAGGTTATAAAGTGAATGGAATCCAAGTGTTACGTTGAGAGCGGTGAGGCTGAGGGTAATCAATCAATGAACACCTTAAAGAGATAATAAAGAATAAGAATCTCACACACTTGTTATTTCTCCTGAGTTCCCGTATTCTTTTAATGCAAGTCTCCTTTAAAAGGGAGAAACAAAAAAGGCTGCACAAGACCTGAAGAATTCTTGTGTCTCTATAGTCTCTTGTTCTGATGTACCGAAATGCATTTGTAAATATAATGTAGTCTTTAATGTACTTTTTCGGCTTATTCTTTTATTCACATTCAACCCTTATCTCCCTTCTCCATCTTTTTTCCTGAAAAAACTTTTGTCTTAAATGAACTTTAAACCTGTTAGCTGTTCTTTGACGTTTGTTATAGAGAGATTCTAGTGATTCTTGATTGGACAATGCAATGCCCCATTTGGTAATGCTTGTAGTAATTATATATAACTGCAATTATCCAAGTTCATGATGTGATTATATTGGACTAGGTTCTTGTTGTACAAGTTGAAGAGCTGTTTGTTGTTGTAGTATCGACTGTATTGACTAGATCACGGGAATTTTTTTTATTACGTTTTGATCCTTCAGTTAATTGTTATTTCTTGATCTTATATTATTATAGGAAAGATTGAGATTGAGAAACTAAAAAGAACAGTAAACATTCAGTGCGAGTATTAAAAAAAAGTAACCCCACGGGGCAATTGGATAGAAGGAAATTGGCTAGTTTATAGTTATACAAGAAGAACCTGAACTAATAAGCAAATCGAATGAGGAGCAATTAATCTCCTATTTGTTTAATGAAGTTCACTTTGTCTTATCAAGTCTCGGCATCTTATTTATTGGCTTTTTTGGTATCTAATCTTGAGAAGATGACATGAGACTTATCAATCTCATCTCTCCAATCGTTTTTCCTCAAGTGGAGATAATCTACTTTTATTGTTAGTGTCTACGGTTGTGATTTGTGATTGAAAAGTTACAGATTACATTCAACAACTCGTTTCAGTTATGGATGAGGAGAGAGGAACTTTTTGTCCCAGCTCGGTCGAGTTCATGCCGAATTATTTTCAGATCTCAATTCGATTTCCTTATAAATCCACAGTTTTTAATTTGAAATTTTAATATTAAAGAAAAAGCAAGCATTAATAATAAGATGGAGAAGGATGGAAAATAATAATTTTAAGGATTGAGATTGATAACCTTTGAGCGTAGATTGTATAAAGTACAAGTACAAAGTTTATTAAACTATTGATAAGATTAATAACTGAATTTTTACGCAGACAGGGAAATAAACACAGACGTCTACTGTGGTCTGGCTTTTGTGTCATTTTTTAAAGGTTTTATCGTGATGAGACTTTGAGAGATGAGTTTGGGAAATCCATGTGAATTTCTTCCTGGAGTTCTTGACTTGGCTTGTTAGGATTATTATAAATTTTTGAATTGTAATTATGTAAAGAATCATAAGCGTTTGTCTGCTGTCTGGGAGGTTGGATTAAATCATTGTTGAGATTTCGATTTTGTACAAGAGACAAGAAGGAGGTAAACAATCTATAATGTAATTATTGGTTATTCGAATTTCAAGTTCGATCTACGTGTATATAAAGTATTTATGAGTATTAAATACTCAATTTGGTGCTGGTGGTGGCAGTAGATTTGATCGGGATATAAAATTGAATAGCTTTTTAATAAATTGTATTAGTGCATTTTGTGTAGGGTAATCATGGCCTTCCACTTTTGTACTTATATGAAGGAACCGGGATGATCTTTGTTGAGACTGAGAAATCGTGAGATGTAAATACATATTAAAAAGAAGAACCGTGTGTAGTCCCAATCATTTAATGAATGGCTCATAGCTGAATGGGAGGTTCACTCACATAACATCACAACGAGGTCTTTCATTACGGCTCAAAGTGCCTCTTCAATATTCAACAAGTCTTTTCGAGTACTCGATTCTCAAGTATTGGATTAGACGATGAGATCATGCTTAAGAGAGTATATACTCTCTTATATAAGAGAAATGTGTTTAAAATTTAAAAAATCGAGATTCAAAGCTACTACTAAGGTTCTTTTTCCGTGAATTAAAAGCCACCGTATTGTCTGAGAGTGACAGGTAGTAACA